>JAVSCE010001077.1:0-15149 GCA_032199065.1 Smutsia gigantea | reverse complement strand
AGCCTTGCAGCCACACCACTGTGTTGTGCCCAGAGCACTGGGCGGAGCTCTTTATATAGAGTAAACAGCCATGTATTGCCCACAGGTGTGTAATGAGCTAGTCAGCCAGGGCCAGGTGAGAATCCTGGCCACAGGAACTCTCATTTTATCCACACCTATATTGAAAGATTAAATGAAATTATACAAGTACTCAAAAACATTAGCTATTAATGTGCAGTTTTGTTCATACAACATTGGACAGTGTGGTCCACAGCTCCTCACAGGTCATGTTACCCTAAACCAAGTAGCTATTCCCAGCAGGTGGAAAACAGTATTGAGCATTGCCCAAGCCATCTTTCACCCCTCAACCATTTCCTGGCTCCCTGGGGAGGTTATTGGTCATTTCTTTAAGGAGGCAACAGCTCACAGAAATTGGACAGTTTGACTTCTTGGTCTTCCATCCTCCTATTTAAAGGTCAGTCACTTGATCCATCTGTCAATGACTCATTAGTGAGAAAGTTCAAAAACCTTCTGATGTTTTAGAGTGATCTACAGAAACAGGCCCTCTATGAATATGTGCAAAATGCACGTTTGCTTAAGGTGCTGTCATGTTTGAAAATCTATACAGAACAAAACAAAACCTGATGATGGGGAGAGGAATAAGGAAACATTTGTTAGTGATTGAATTGCATGAGCCCAGCACCAGGGAGCAGCAACAGCCCAAACTGGTGCAAAACAGTTTACTTAAGACTGTGGCAATCAGTTATCTTCTACCTTTCAATTAAAGTATATGGATGTTTTTAGTGTGTTCTTACAAAAACCTCCTATCCTCACTGTTAAGGTGCAGGAAACAATCTTTGATTCTTACTTGGATAATGCCTTAGGATTGAAAATCGAATGACTAAAACAAGGAAAAAAAGCTTTTATTTTTGTTGAACAATTAAAACTGTATCTGCAAAAATAAGCATGAAGTTATAAAGTTTCATTGACTAGACATTATTCATACTGAGTATCCTGACCACTTTTTTATCACCTACAGACTGATTAGTTTCTTAAGTTCTCACAAAGAAATAGGGATCAGTTTTCTGGATTACTCTGCTGCACTGACCCTGGGCCTAGTTTACTCTCTGTCTCCTAGGTTGTTTGGTATACTTCCACTCATAGAAGTTACTAAGTGCCTCCTGGTTTTGACCTTTTGTTGTCCTCCACCTCCCAACTGATTACAAGCCCATATTATTTTTTCTTATTCATGACGTTCTAGATCAAAGCCTTGAGTTTGACTCGCAAACTTCTGAAAATATCAAAACAATTCAGATGAATACACATACATACACACACACACACACACACTCACAGAAGTAAAAAAAAAAACCATCTTTATGTTTTGTATGAATTACCTAATTTAAGACTGAGTAGAGAAGTTTACCCAAACTTCACCCCAAAATACACTCATTAACATAGTGAAAATCATGCCTTCCCAGTGGCATGACAATTCCCATGAAAACCAAACTGTCTTGCCAATGGGTTTCAGCCCTGGACAAGTTACTATGGATTCAGTGAGATGAAAAAAAGACAGTGGAATGTCCTTGGAATGAAAGGGTTTATACCTAACTTTATTCCCATGGTGGCAGGTCAATCACTAGAATCCCATCCACTCACAGCGAGTGTATATGCACCAACCCGGTTTCTGCCACTGGGCCTCTCTGCTCCCACAGCAGTCTCAGTCTCTGTTGTTGGCACTGACACCACTCCAGTCTCTGCTCTCCTACAGCCTTACAGCAGCCCAGAGCACTGGTAGAGCTCTTCATATAGAGTCAGTAACAATGGATTGCCCACACGTGTGTAGTGAGAAAGCCATCCAGGACCAGGTGAGAATCCTGGCCATAGGAACTTTCACTTTCTCCACACAAATATACCCACGCCCCACATGAAGGTCGAGCAAGCCCCAACTCTAAAAAAAACACCTGTTCCCTTTAAAACCTAACCACACTTAGTGAATATTCATCTCTCTTTACATAAAAAGGCTATTATTTCTTTGGGCATCCAACTCAAGTGTGTACTTATGCCTTCTTTATACTCATTTTCCAAATAAACTCTTTTTTGCATCCATTCTTGAATTCTTTCTTGCAGTGTGTGGGGAAGTTGAAGCTCCTATGGCCAAGATCCTTACTGAACTTAAACCACCTGATGATGTAACTGGCCTGTTGCAAGGCTACCGCTTCCACACCTTTAGGCAATAAGCTATTATTGTGCTATATAGAGAGCTGACCTAGTGCTCTGGGCGGAGGCAGAGATGCCAGTGCTCGACCTACCACCAGGAGAACAAGCCGGGTAATAAACCCTTTCACCCCAAAGAACGTTTTGCTGTCAATTTCTTTGGTCACATTGAATCCATAGCGAACTTTCCTGGGGCTGAAACCCATTGGCAAGACAATTGGTGAAAATCGGCAGGGTTCATAGTTGACCAAGGAAAATGACAGGCTGCCCTTATGGGAAGGGTGTTTCAGTGGCTGCCCCTGTGAATAAGAGACAGTGGATCATCCCCCAATGGGTATGTGGTCTGAGGTGGCTTGCCTCCTAGAGGACTGGGCCCCACCCCAGGAATGGAGGCAAGTGGAGGTGATACCTGAGGCAGTAGGGGAGGCCCTTGGTATAGTAAGTAAATCCTTTGAGAAAGAGTGCCCTGGAGGCAGCAGGGACTGTGGGTTAGCTGCTTCTCACAGTATTAAAAATGTCTACAGAAGAAATGGCAGAATGAGAACACGAGCTACAAACTTCTGTGGATTACCTGAAAAGGGAAATGGCATTGATGAGAGAGGAGATGGCATGAGAAGGCAGGCAGCAAGGTGCCATTGGAGAGGTAAACAATTCTTTATAGAACAAGACGGCAGTGTTGCCAGGTGTTCTGAAGGAGGAAGAGGCCATCAAGGAAAAAGAAGAACTCCTGAGGGAAGCACAGGAAATTGGCACAAGAACGTCAGTGGCAAAGCACTGAGATGAACGTAAGAGACCTGCTGAAGACTGAGGTAGCATTGCTGCAAGGCACAGTAGAAAATGTAAAGGTTGTAGCAGAGGAGTTACTTGGGGGAGTGGAGAGAAAGGTGCCATCAGCCCCAGAAATGGAGGAGCTGGGAAAGGATGAAGAGGTGATGCCAGAGACACTGGCCCCTACTGTATTGAAAGCACGCCCAGTAGTGGTAAAGAAAATAAAGAACCAGCAGCTGAAAGCTCCCAAGGAGAGGAGCAGTGCCCTCCCCAGATCATGGAACACTCTGTGGTCCACACCTGTACTCAGGCTGAGCTGGTGGATTTAGGCTCCCGGTTTAGGCAGAAGCCCTCAGAGTCAATATCAGCTTGGCTCCTGCATCTGTGGGACTTAGGGGAGGATGGAATTGTTCTTCTGGGGTCAGAGATGGGAAAGCTGTCTTCCCTGACAGTGCAGCCTGCCTTGAGGCAGCGATTACAAAATGCACATCAGACCCCAGGGAGTCACTCCCTCCTTGATTGGCTTATGGCTGCACTTCGTGCTGTGTGGCCCAATCAGGGTGATCTACCATCCTCTCCTGTTAGATGGAAGATATATGCTGAGCTCCAACAGGTGTTATGAGACCTAGGCATAAGAAATGCCATCTATAGTCCAGAGAATTATGGCCCAGATGAAGAGATTTTCAGTACTGGGATTAGAAATATTGTACTTCAAATGGCTCCTACATCCTTCTTTGGGTCTCTAGTGGCCAATCTTTTCCCTCACCTAGGGCGTCCCATAAGCGGGGTGACATGTATAGTGACAGACATAGGAGAGTCTGAAGCAACGAGAACTCAGAAAGAAATAAGACGTGTCACTAACAAGAATTTATAGGGCCCCATGAAGGTTACGAGGACCCAGATGTGGGTTGATTTAATATGGTCAGGAGCAGATGGAAGGAAATTAGATGGGAAGTCAAATAGGATCTTACTAGAGCTATGGCAACAGCTGAAACCAGAGCAGCAGTTCCAGACATTAAGACCAAAGAGGCAGAGGTCAGAGACAGAGCCACGAGTCTGGCCTATGTGTTTGCAAGACTTCCTGCTGGAGAGTGAGCCAACCTCACTTGAGCCACACAGGAAGGTAATTGGGGAACACAGTTTGACTGAGGGGAAGGACAAGTTATCTCCCCTGAGGGAACAGGGGGGACTGGAGGCCACATGTAAAAATAGCTTTCCATTGGTCCCCAGTGAACATACAACGTGTCCTGGCTCTGGGGACACTGGAGCTGAATGTTCACTGATTCATGGTAACCCTGAATGGTTCTCTGGGACCCTCACTATCACAGTTGGATATGGGGGAAAGGATATCAGAGAGAAAAAAGCCCAAATCCCTTTGGGAATAGAGCATCTACCCCCAAATAAGTATACTGTGTATATATCTCCTATCCCTGAGTATATTTTGGGGATTGATATCCTGCAGGGTCTATGGTTGCGAACCACTGCAGGTGAGCTCAGACTGAGAGTATGTGTGGTGAAGGCAGTTCTGAGGGGACATGCTAGGCACCCGCCCATAGCGTTGCCTGTGCCTCGGTGAGTGACTAATGAAAACAATACAAACTGTCTGGAGGGCATAAAGAGATTGGAGAAACTCTCCAGGAGCTGGAAAAGGTGGGTACTATACAGCCCACCCATAGTCCTTTCAGTTCCCAAGTGTGGCCTGTAAAAAAGCCAGATGGCTCCTGGCATATGACTGTGGATTACAGAGAACTGAATAAAGTCATACCCCCTATGCATGCTGCTATCCCCTTTATTGCAGCCTTGATGGATATCCTCAACCATGAGGTAGGAACATATCATTATGTGGTAGATCTTGCTAATGCCTTCTTTTCCATCGACATTGAGCAAGAAAGTCAGGAAGAGTTTGCCTTCACATGCGAAGGACGGCAATGGACTTTTACCATCTTCCCACAGGGATACCTCCACAGCGCCACCATCTGTCATGGACTGTGGATTACCTGAAAAGGGAAATGGCATTGATGAGAGAGGAGATGGCACGAGAAGGCCGGCAGCAGGTGCCATTGGAGAGGTAAACAATTCTTTACAGAACAAGATGGCAGCATTGCCAGGTGTTCTGAAGGAGGAAGAGGCCATCAAGGAAAAAGAAGAACTCCTGAGGGAAGCACAGGCAGAAGTGGTACGAGGACTTGGCTAAATGAGAGAAAACGCCAAAAGTGCGGCTGTACCATTACATTGATGATATCATGCTCACGTCCGATTCTCTTTCAGATCTAGAAGGTGTAGCACCTACACTCCTGCAACATTTACAGGAGAAAGGATGGGCTGTGAACAGCACCAAGGCTCAGGGACCTGGTTTGTCTGTCAAATTCTTGGGGGTCATCTGGCTGGGTGAAACCAAAGTTATACCAGAAGCAGTTATAGATAAAGTCCAGGCCTTTCCTACCCCCACAACTGTAGCATTGCTACAGATGTTTCTGCATCTTCTAGTCTACTGAAGAGTGTTTATCCCGCACTTGACACAAATTCTGAAGCACTTATACTTGTTGATACGAAAGGGTGTCAGGTGGGACTGGGATGAGACATGTGCATTTGTCTTTACTACAGCAAAATGGGCAGTCAAGGCTGTGCAGGCCTTGAGTGTGATAGACCCATCAAGGCCCCGTGAGCTGGATGTTCATGTGACTGAAGACAGTTATGGCTGGGGTCTCTGCCAGCAGCTTGAACGAACTCACCAACGCATTGGATTCTGGTCACAACTCTGGAAAGGGGCAGAGGTATGATACACTTTGATAAAAAAACAACTGGCTGCCATGTATCACACTTTGCTGGCTACAGAACCCATCACTGGAATGTCACATAAAGGTAATAACCACCTATTCCATCTTGGGGTGGGTACGAGACTGGAACCATAAGCCAAGGAGTGGTGTGGCACAAACACCCACACTAGCCAAATGGGGTGCTTACCTACAGCAGCATAGTAGCCCCTTAAATGAAGAACTCCAATGCTTGTTGGGGCCAATGACATACTAGTGAAAAGGAAGAAGACCTTGCTTTTGAACCATTAGTAGCCTAGAGTCCATACTGGGAGGGAAGAGCCCCTATACCTGAAGATTCATGGTACACAGATGGCTCCAGCTGTGTGAAGCCCCCAAAATGGAGGGCCATATCTTTCCATCCTAAGACTGAGACAATATGGATGGAAGATGGTGAGGGTAAGAGCAGCCAATGAGCAGAGTTGTGGGATGTGTGGCTTGTGATCAGCCAGAAGCTCTCTCCCCTATAGTTGTCTGCACTGAGAGCTGGGCTGTGTATCGCTGCTTGCCCCATGGCTACCAGCCTGATACCATGCTAACTGTCTGGTTTGTCACTGACCCCTTTGAGGGCAAGAATTGTGGCAAGAGTTATGGGCCTGTGGTCAGACTAAAATAATTACAGTATACCATGTGACAGGTCATTTGTCACTGGCATCCCTAGGAAATGATGAAGCAGATAAATTAGCACAGATATGTTGGTTAGAAGGAAAGCCTGCCTTTGATGTAGCCCAATGGCTACATCAGCATTTGTTGCATGCAGGACAAAAGACAATGTGGGCGATTGCCCATCAGTAGGGCTTGCCTTTGACCTTCAAAGAAATTAGTAGAGCCTGGCAGGAGTGTGTCATGGGCCCAAAAAGGGACTTACACCGAATTCCACAGCAACATGGGACAATAGCTAAGGGGCCTATACACCTCGTCAGGTGGCAGATAGGCTATATTGGGCCTCTGCCTGTGTCAGAAGGATATCGGGATGTGATGACTTGTGTGGACACAGCTACTGGACTTCTGGTTGCTTTTCCTACATGTTGTGCAGACCAGAAGACCACCAAAAGAGGCCTGGAGCATCTCTTTGCTGTCTATGGCCAACCACAGGTAATTGAGAGTGATCAGGGCACCCGTTTTACTGGACATACACTACAAGAATGGGTGCGACAGCTGGGAATCAAATGGAAGTTTCATGTGCCATACAATCCTACTGCAGCAGGCATGATAGAGAGGCACAATGGCTTGTTAAAATCCGGACTAAAGTCAGATACCAATAGTCTGTGGGGATGGTCAGTCTGCTTATGGACCGGGCTACGGCGTATGAAGGAGAGACTCCAAAAGGGAGCCCTGAGCCCCAAAGACATGTTAACACATATGGCTGCCTCCCCTATACAACTGCAAGTACAAACCGAGGAAGAATTACTGAAGCCGTGGTTCGGCCACCAGAATAATATCTTGTTGCCAGCACCAACTGTACTGAAGCCCTGAGACTCCACTGAGTGGACGTGGCCTTGGGCCTTTTGACACATGGTCCAACGATGGCTGGCTCTCGTGACACCTTTGTGACAAGACCTGGAAGCTGGCCTCCTGTGTATTACTGGAATAACAGCAGGGTGACCACTAAAGGTCACAGTAGTATATCCTGAATGGCCAGAAGGTAGGAGCATCTTACCAGGGAGTTTTGTTTTATCATTATGGCCAGTGCATGCACCTCCCATAGCACTATGTATAGACCCTATGGTAACTCCCAAAGGAAAATGAGTAAAAGTATGGTATACTAGACCTGGAAGGGACCCCCTTCCTGCTACAGTCCTATCACAGGGCCACTCTCTTGCATGCATCCTACCTGATGGACAAGATTTGCCTACGTTGGTGGCATTAAAACATGTGTCTTATCGCCCCTAAAGTCTTTGTGGACTGGGAACTTTCTCTGGTTTGAGGATTATTATAATTTTTTTTATTCGGAACATCCTCTGGCTTGAGGATTATTATAATTTTTGTTAACTTTATCAAAATCTTGCTGTATCTTAATTTTTATTATCTCTAAGTTGTTGTTATCCTCTGTTGCTATTGTGGAATCTGGTTACAGTGCTCCAGCTTTCTCACACAGGGACCATTGTGGAAGATTGGAAGCGTGTACATTTCAAGGCAAGAATCCTGGAGGGGTGGAGTGTGGGGAAGTTGGGGTTCCTATGGCTAGGATCCTCACTGAACTTAAACCACCTGATGATGTAACTGGCCGGTTGCTAGGCTACCGCTTCCACACCTTTAGGCAATAAGCTATTATTGCACTATCTAGAGAGCTCGGCCCAGTGCTCTGGGCAGAGGTAAAGATGCTAGTGCTTGACCTACTGCCAGGAGAACAAGCTGGGTAATAAACCCTTTCACCCCAAAGAACGTTTTCCTGTCAATTTCTTTGTTCACATTGAATCCATAGCAAACTTGCCCGGGGCTGAAACCCATTGGCAAGACACAGTGAGACCATTGTCCTGCCTCAGATAACATCTTTTTGGTGACCATGAAGGGTCCCATGCTCCTCTCAGCGCTGGCAAATCTGCAACTACCCCACACCCTTGGGGCAGGAGGCTATCTATGCTGCATCACTCTCCTCCTGTCTGGCTTTCTCTCTCACTTCCATTAGGGTTAAAGGGCTATTCAATGTCTTTGTGCTCCCAATCTCTCTGCGCTTTCCCCTAGTGACCCAGTACAAATTTCTCTTGTTCAAATCTGCCTTGACTGGGACTCTGAATTCAGAGTGGAAGGAAGCTCCCTTGGGAGGCCACGACTTTTCCTCTGCTGGGCTTTCCCACTCTCACCTCCCTTACACTGAAGGTCTTACAATGCAACATCTGGGAAATCCTTTTCTTTCTTCTCCAACTCTGGTCACACCCAAGCCCCCACATTCTCCCCCAATCAGTATGGCTTGCCAAAATGTGTTGTCCTCAGGGCCACACCCCAGGAAAGTGTCCCAGAGAGAATCCCCACAGGGTGACCGAGGCACCAACCACTATCACTGCCATACAGACCCTGTGCTACACATATGGGCCCTGTGGAGGGGGCAGCAGCTTGAGCCACCCTTGGTCACCTCCTGCTCCTGCCCCCCCACATACAGCCAAAAATGTCATTGCTCTCTGCCCACCTTAATCATTCAGTGGTCCCTATCAAGGTCTCCAGTCACACTCCCACCCCTAGGACTGCAGGCGCATGGGCTGGAGTTTGAGTCATGGGCCACCGTGGCTGTAGGAGAAGTCACATGGCAAGTTAGCCACTGCTGCTGTGAGGATGAGACAATAGGTGCTAGGGGTCTCCAAGGACCATTGTCTGTCAGACTCTACATGAGGCCCTTCTGGGAGGGATCCTGACCTGGATGCTGGGGGTCCACTGTTTGTCAGAGTCTCTCCATGACAGACTACACTGGGACTCCTCTGGGAGGGATCCAGACTTGGTTGCTCCTCTGGTTTTACAGAGGCCAACTTCCTGGAGATGATGGGTAATGCTGCTTAAGAATTCACCCCTGGGCTGCATCCTCAAGCACTCGGACAAATTTCCAATGGACAGTCTAAAAAGGAAAAAGGGACTTTTCTTTTGTAAGAATACATGGCCCCAATATAAGCTGGAGGATGGGAAAGCCTGGCCTGAGAATGGCAACTTCAAGTATAATATTATCTTACAGTTTCATCTCTTTTGTAAGTGACAGGAAAAATGAGTGGAAGTCCTCTGTGTCCAGGCCCTTTATTGCCCTAAGAGCTGACCCAGACAAGTACAAACACTGCAGAGAGAGGCACTCCTTGGCTTTCAGGCCAAGAGGAAGGCACAACAACCCAGGACTTAACAACTCTGCACCTTTGCCAACAACCCCCATGCCAGAAGTCAAGGAAAGCCTAAAACCAACAGCATCTCTGAGCCCAAGTCAGGCCCTAAGGCCTCCTGAGAAATACAGGCTTATCTACTTTTGGCTTTCTTATTACGGAGAGACTGAAGACAAATTTGGGTCTATTAGTAACAGAATATGAATTCTCAAAACACAGGAAACATGAAGTTCCTTGTAATTTGTCATAGAGAATTATCTAAGTCAGAGATTTTCTACCCAAGTGGGTCCATGTATCAGAATCACCATAGGAGGATTCCCAAATTGCACCTTGCCTAACCCCCTCCACTTCTCAATCTAAATTCTGATCTCCTTCTCTTAAGTCATATCTCATTCTGTAGTTGAGAATTTCTTCTCAACGTACTGTTGCTGATGGAAGTTTGGAATATTCTTCCAGGGTCTTGGGGTGGGGAAAAAGTTGAGAACCATTAACTTAGGATTGCCACTTATGTGTTTATTTAACCAATACTTACTGAATGCTAACACAGTGATGAACTTTTTAAACAAAAATGAAAAGGAAAGAAATAGAAATTATATGTCCAATCACAATATAAATTGATCATAGTGACAGTAGTACAACATAGAGAATATACTCAATGATTTTGTAACATATTTCCATGTTGATAGATAGTAACCTCACTAGAGGAGATGAGGACTTGATAATGTGGATAACTGTTGAAACACTGTAATGTACAATTGAAGCTAACATAAAATTGTATACTGATACTTTAATAAAAAAAGAAATTATATGTCCATTACATTCATATTAGTAGATTTTTTTTGTCCCTATTCTCCTACCTCCACCCCAACAAATGAATACAAATTTCATGAGCTGGTGAAAGTGAGTAATTACATAATTCATTCTTCGGCTGAAATACACCATTTTACCCAATCCATTATAGAATATTGAGTATTCGAGAGTCATACTCTTAATATTTCACAATTTACTTTGTGAATAATTGTAGAAAAAGTGAAAATAATTTGTATATTGGTAAATTACTGGTAAGATTATGAAATTATAGTGGGATTCAAAATAAAAATAAATATATTTCAAAAACTGAAGTTACTCCTTTTATTCACCATTAATCTTGCAATCTTGCTATTTGTATTCAAAATTCATATTTTACATACCCTTTTCTATATAAAATAAATGTCTTTCTAATCTGGGCATGAGACTATTTTATGTTAACACAGAAAATAAACATTCGTAATTCTTATTTCGCATTTCACAGGGTATTTCAGATACTTTAATTATCTTATAAATTATGTCAATAAACATATCATGTATAAAATTCCTTAATCCAAGGATTCAACTAGCATATATTTTCCTTGGCTCTCTGAGAGAATTCTTGTCTTGCATACAAGGCCAAACTAGGTTTCCATTAATTACCAAAAGACAAAATGTGGTCATATAGACATCTATTCACAAACTACATAGTCAATATATACTGAGACCACATATCAATAATAATAAATGGGCAGTTTTACTGCATACCTTACTGCTTAATGGATTTTATTTTAATTAGTGTATGGCATTTTCAAACTAATTTGTTTTGCTTCCTCTGTCTTCTTATTGGTCTGTTTCTTCCACATCAACTAGGAACTGGTTACCAAGTTACACATTCTTTCTCTCCCATTAATATATCCTCCAGTGATAATTGGTCTTCTTTCAGAAACTCAAGTTCAACTAAAAACTAAACATAATGTCCTTTAAATACCACATAACAGATAACCTTGGAACATTCTATTCTGTTTCTTTCTAATTTATACAGCAAAGAAATATATGCCTCCATTTCCTTCACAGTTCAGGGTTAAGCAACACTTTTAAGAGCTGCAATATAGGATACAAGGCAGACAAGGACTAAGAACAAAGGATAAAAGGAAGTCTAGCTGGAAAACCTAGAAGAAATGGACAACTTCTTAGAAAAATACAACCTTCCAAGACTGACCAAGCAAGAAAAAGAAAAACTAAACAGACCAATCACCAGCGATGAAATCGAATTGGTAATCAAAAAACTACCCAAGAACAAAACCCCCGGGCCTGATGGATTCACCTCTGAATTCTACCAGACATAGAGAGAAGAAATAACACCGATTCTCCTTAAAGTTTTCCAAAAAATAGAAGAGGAGGGAATACTTCCAAACTCATTCTATGAAGCCAGCATCACTCTAATACCAAAACCTGGCAAAGACCTCACCAAAAAAGAAAATTACAGACCAATATCCCTGATGAATGTAGATGCAAAAATACTCAACAAAATATTAGCAAACCGAATTCAAAAATACATCAAGAGGATCATACACCATGATCAAGTGGGATTCATCCCAGGGATGTAAGGATGGTACAACATTCGAAAATCCATCAACATCATCCACCACATCAACAAAAAGAAGAACAACAACCACATGATCATCTCCATAGATGCTGAAAAAGCATTTGACAAAATTCAGCATCCATTCCTGATTAAAACTCTCAACAAAATGGGTATAGCCGGCAAGTACCTCAACATCATAAAGGCTATATATGACAAACCCACAGCTAACATCATACTTAACGGCGAGACGCTGAAAGCTTTTCATCTAAGATCGGGAACAAGACAGGGATGCCCACTCTCTCCACTGTTATTCAACATAGTACTGGAGGTCCTAGCCACAGCAATCAGACAAAACAAAGACATACAAGGCATCCAGATTGGTAAAGAAGAAGTCAAATTGTCACTATTTGCAGATGACATGATATTGTACGTAAAAGACCCTAAAGACTCCATTCCAAAACTACTAGAACTAATATCTGAATTCAGCAAAGTTGCAGGATACAAAATTAACACACAGAAATGTTGCTTTCCTATACACTAACGACAAACTAACAGAAAGAGAAATCAGAAAAACAATTCCATTCACAATTGCATCAAAAAGAATAAAATACCTAGGAATAAACCTAACGAAGGAAGTGAAAGACCTGTACTCTGAAAACTACAAGACACTCCTAAGAGAAATTAAAGAGGACAATAACAAATGGAAATTCATCCCACGCTCTTGGCTAGGAAGAGTAAATATTGTCAAAATGGCTATACTACCTAAAGCAATCTACAGATTCAATGCAATCCCTATCAAACTACCAACAGCTTTCTTCAATGAACTGGAACAAATAATTCTAAAATTCATATGGAACCACAAAAGACCCCGAATAGCCAAGCAATCCTGAGAAGGAGGAATCAAACAGGGGGAATTACACTCCCTGACTTCAAGCTCTACTACAAAGCCACAGTAATCAAGACAATTGGGTATTGGCACAAAAACAGACCCACAGACCAGTGGAACAGAATAGAAAATCCAAACATTAACCCAAACATATACAGTCGATTAATATTTGATAAAGGAGCCTTGGATATACAATGGGGAGATGACGGCCTTTTCAGCAGCTGGTGTTGGAAAAACTGGACAGCTACATGTAAGAGAATGAAACTGGACTACTGTCTAGCCCCATACACAAAGGTAAACTCAAGGTGGATCAAACACCTGAATGTAAGTCATGAAACCATAAAACTCTTAGAAAAAAACATAGGCAAAAATCTCTTGGACATAAACATGAGCAGCTTCTTCATGAACATATCTCCCCGGGCAAGGGAAACAAAAGCAAAAATGAACAAGTGGGACTATATCAAGCTGCAAAGCTTCCGTACAGCAAAGGACACCATCAGTAGAACAAAAAGACATCCTACAGTATGGGAGAATATATTCATAAAAAACGTATCTGATAAAGGGTTGACAACCAAAATATATAAAGAACTCATGCACCTTAACAAACAGAAAGCAAATAATCCAATTAAGAAATGGCCAGAGGACATGAATAGACACTTCTCCAAAGAAGAAATTCAGATGGCCAACAGGCACATGAAAAGATGCTCCACATCACTAATCATCAGAGAAATGCAGATTAAAACCACAATGAGATATCACCTCACACCAGTGAGGATGGCCAACATCAAAACACAAACAACAACAAATGTTGGCGAGGATGTGGAGAAAAGGGAACCCTCCTACACTGCTGGTGGTACTGCAAATTAGTTCAACCATTGTGGAAAGCAGTATGGAGGTTCCTCAAAAAACTCAAAATAGAAATACCATTTGACCCAGGAATTCCACTCCTAGGAATTTACCCTAAGAATGCAGCAGCCCAATTTGAAAAAGACTGATGCAGCCCTATGTTTATCGCAGCACTATTTACAATAGCCAAGAAATGGAAGCAACCTAAGTGTCCATCAGTAGATGAATGGATAAAGAAACAGTGGTACATATACACAATGGAATACTATTCAGCCATAAGAAGAAAACAAATCCTACCATTTGCAACAACATGGATGAGCTAGAGGGTATTATGCTCAGTGAAATAAGCCTAGCTGAAGAAGACAAGTATCAAATGATTTCACTCATATGTGGAGTATAAGAACTAAGGAAAAAAAAAACTGAAGGAACAAAACAGCAGGAGACTCACAGAACCCAAGAATGGACTAATAGTTACCAAAGGAAAAGGGACTGGGGATGATGTGTTGGAAGGGAGAGATAAGGGGAAAAAAGGGCTATTACAATTAGCATACATAAAGTAGTGGGGGTGGGGTGGGGTACGGGGATACGGGGAAGGCAGTATAACACGGAGAAGACAAGTCGTGATTCTCTAACATTTTTCTATACTGCTGGACAGTGACTGCAATGGGGGTATGTGGTGGGGACTTGATAATAGGGGGAGTTTTGTAACCAAAATGTTGCTCCTGTTATTACATATTAATAATAGCAAAATAAAAAAATGTAAATCACAGTATTATATGGAGAATGTGTAGATGTCCTGTGAATACTAAAACAGAAAGGAAAGCTATGATAGCATGAAAATCAAGGGAGTAGTTACTGCTGGGTAAAAGATAGGGAAGTGATATACTCTGATAGAATCTGTTTTTAAGATAGAATAAAAATATACTAAAAGCTATTACAAATGTTTCTCTATGTACTTCAGCAACCCAAATATGAGTATTTTTAGGTGCAATCTTTATCATGTGCTAAGTTCATATGAACATTTGAAGGTTTTTGTATTTTATTATTCATATTTATTTGTCTAATCTGGCATAAATAAAACATTCTGCATATAACTAACTTAATATATTTTAATGACAGGATATGTTTCTTTTCGTTATTAAAAAAATTTTTTTACTCTCCGAGTGTACTTGCTCATTAATATAAACTTTACAATAATTTTATAAATTTACAAATACATCATTGGATATTTTATTTGAATTATAATAGTTTCATGAGTTATTTTAGAAGACAATCTTCTATGTAAGAAGGTAGTATGCAGAAGATGGGTTTTCCATGTTAGAAAGCATTATATTTCTGCATTTATCTTCTTTAAGTTCCTTATGATATAGTTTTGGATAATGTATAAAAACACAACATATATCTGTATGTAGATTTTGTACCCTGAACCTTTAGTGAATTAATTCATTAGTTCTAACATCTTTGTTGTT
>JAVSCE010001076.1:0-20512 GCA_032199065.1 Smutsia gigantea | reverse complement strand
GCTATACTGCCTTCCCTGTGCACCCCCCACATTATGTATGCTAATCATAATGTCCCTTATTCCCCTTATCCCTCCCTTCCCACCAAAATGGATAAAGAAGATGTGGTACCTATACACAATAGAATATTTTTATTCAGTCTCCTCATACTCTTTTATTGTTTTTGCTTCCTATAGCTGTTTGGTTCATTAGTGACTCTTCTGAACTATTTTTTTTACAAGAATCATGAATTATCCATGTTTATTAAGCTTTTTTATTGTTGTTTTTCGGTATCATTAACCTACAGTTACATGTGCAACATTATGGTTACTAAACTCCCCACTGCATTAGGTCCCCCCAAATTACCGCATTACAGTCACTGCCCATCAGGGTAGTAAGATGCTATAGAATCACTACTTGTCTTCTCTAAGTTGTACAGCCCTCCCCGTGCCCCCCCCATCATTACGTCTGCTAATCATAAGGTCCATTTTTCCACTTGTACCTCCCTTCCCAACAATCCTCCCCAGTCCCTTTCCCTTTGGTAACTGTTAGTCCATTCCTGGGATCTGTGAGTCCGCTGCTGTTTTTTTAATTCCCAGTTTTTTTCTTTGCTCTCATGCTCCACATATGAGTGAAATCATTTGATACTTGCCTTTTTCTGCTTGGCTTATTTCACAGAGCATAAAACCCTATAGCTCCATCCATGCTGTGGCAAATGGTAGGATTTGTTTTCTTCTTATGGCTGAATAATATTCCATTGTGTATATGTACCACCTCTTCTTTATCCATTCATCTGCTGATGGACACTTGGGCTGCTTCCAATTCATGGCTATTGTAAATAGTGCTGCAATAAACATAGGGGTGCAGATGTATTTTTCTAAATGGGCTGCTGCAGTCATAGGGTAAATTCCTAGGAGTGGGATTCCTGGGTCAAATGGTATTTCTATTTTGAGTTTTGTGAGGAACCTCCATACTGCTTTCCACAATGTTGGAACTAATTTGCATTCCCACCAGCAGTGTAGGAGGGTTCCCTTTTCTCCACATCCTCGCCAACATTTGTTGTTGTTTGTGTTTTGGATGTTGGCCATCCTCACTGGTGTGAGGTGATATCTCATTGTGGTTTTAATTTGCATTTCTCTGATGATTAGCAAGCAATGTGGAGCATCTTTTCATGTGCCTGTTGGCCATTTGAATTTCTTCTTTAGAGAAGTGTCTACTCATGTCCTCTGCCCATTTCTCAATTGGATTATTTGCTCTTTGTTTGTTGAGATGTGTGAGTTCTTTTATATATATTGGATGTCAACCCCTTATCGGATATATCATTTATCAGTATAATCTCCCATACTGTAGGACCTCTTTTGGTTCTACTGATGGTGTCCTTTGCTGTACAGAGGCTTTTCAGCTTAATATAGTCCCACTGGTTCATTTTTGCTTTTGTTTCCCTTGCCGGGAAGATATGTTCATGAACAAGTTGCTCATGTTTATGTCCAAGAGATTTTGCCTATGTTTTTTCCTAAGAGTTTTATGGTTTCATGACTTACATTCAGGTCTCTGATCCATTTTGAGTTTACTTTTGTGCACGAAGTTAGACCATAGTCCAGTTTCATTCTCTTACATTTAACTGTCCAGTTTTTCCAACACCAGCTGCTGAAGAGGCTGTCATCTCCCCATTGTATATCCAAGGCTCCTTTATCATATATTAATTGACCATATATGTTTGGGTTAATGTTTGGATTTTCTATTCTGTTCCACTGGACTGTGGGTCTGCTTTTGTGCCAATACCAAATTGTCTTGATTACAGTGGCTTTGTAGTAGAGCTTGAAGTCAAGGAGCGTAATTTCCCCTGTTTTATTCCACCTTCTCAGGATTTCTTTGGCTATTCGGGGTCTTTTGTGGTTCCATATGAATTTTAGAACTACTTGTTCCAGTTCATTGAAGAATGTTGCTGGCACTTTGATAGGGATTGCATTGAATTTGTAGATTTCTTAAGATAGTATAGCCATTTTGGCAATATTTATTCTTCATAGCCAAGAGCATGGGATGAGTTTCCATTTGTTAATGTTCTCTTTAATTTCTCTTAGGAGTGTCTTGTAGTTTCCAGGGTATAGGTTCACTTCCTTCGTTAGGTTTATTCCTAGGTATTTTATTCTTTTTGATGCAATTGTGAATGGAATTGTTTTCCTTATTTCTCTTTCTGTTAGCTCATCGTTAGTGTATAGGAAAGCAACAAATTTCTGTGTATTAATTTTGTATCCTAAAACTTTACTGAATTCAGATATTAGTTCTAGTAGTTTTGGAATGGAGTCTTTAGGATTTTTTTATGTACAGTATCATGTCATCTGCAAATAGTGACAATTTGACTTCTTCTTTACCAATCTGGATGCCTTTTATTTCTTTGTTTTGTCTGATTGCCGTGGCTAGGACCTCCAGTACTATGCTGAGTAACAGTGGAGAGAGTGTGCATCCCTGTCTTGTTCCTGATCATACATGAAAAACTTTCAGCTTCTCTCTGTTAAGTATGATGTTAGCTGTGGGTTTGTCATATATGGCCTTATGATGTTGAGGTACTTGCCGTCTATACCCATTCTGTTGAGAATTTTTACCATGAATGGATGTTGAATTTTGTCAAATGCTTTTTCAGCATCTATGGAGATGATCATGTGGGTTTTTTTCTTTTTTGTTGAAGTGGTGGATGATGTTGATGGATTTTCGAGTGTTGTACCATCCTTGCATCCCTGAGATGAATCCCACTTGATCATGGTGTATGACCCTCTTGATGTATTTTTGAAATCGGTTTGCTAATATTTTGTTGAGTATTTTTGCATCTACATTCATCAGGGATATTGGTCTATAGTTTTCTTTTTTGGTGAGGTCTTTGCCAGGTTTTGGTTTTAGAGCGATGCTGGCTTCTTAGAATGAGTTTTGAAGTACTCCGACTTCTTCTATTTTTTGGAAAACTTTAAGGAGAATGGGTATTATTTCTTCCCTATATATCTGGTAGAATTCAGAGGTGAATCCATCTGCCCAGGGGTTTTGTTCTTGGGTAATTTTTTTATTACCGATTCAATTTCGTTGCTGGTGATTGGTCTGTTTAGGTTCTCTGTTTCTTGCTTGGTCAGTCCTGGTGGGTTGTATTTTTCTAAGAAGTTGTCCATTTCTTCTAGGTTTTCCAGCTTGCTAGCATATAGATTCTCATAATATTCTCTTATAAATCTTTGTATTTCTTTGTGATCCGTCATTATTTTTCCTTTCTCATTTCTGATTCTGTTTATGTGTGTAAATTCTCTTTTTCTCTTAATAAGTCTGGCTAGAGGTTTATCTAATTTGTTTATTTTTTCAAAGAACCAGCTCTTGGTTTCATTGATTTTCTCTATTGTATTGTTCTTCTCAATTTTGTTTATTTCTTCTCTGATCTTTATTATGTACCTCCTTCTGGTGACTTTGGGCCTCATTTGTTCTTCTTTCTCACTTTCAGTAATTGTGTTTTTAGACTATTCATTTGGGATTGTTCTTCCTTCTTTAAATAGGCCTGGTTTGCAATATACTTTCTTCTTAGAACTACCTTTGCTTTCTCCCACAGAAGTTGCAGCTTTGTGTTGCTGTTGTCATTAGTCTCCATATATTGTTTAATCTCTGTTTTAATTTGATTTATCCATTTATTATTTAAGAGTATGTTATTAAGCCTCCATGTATTTGTGAGCCTTTTTGTTTTCTGTTTACAATTTATTTCTAGTTTTATACCTTTGTGATCTGATAAATTTGTTCGTAGAATTTCAATATTTTTGAATTTACTGAGGTTCTTTTGTGGCCTAGTATGTGTTCTACTCTGGAAAATGTTCCATGTGCACTTGAGATGAATGTGTGTCCTGTTGCTTTTGGGTGCAGAGTTCTGAGGATGTTTGTTAGGTCCATCTGTCCTACTGTGTTGTTCAACGCCACTGTGTCTTACTTATTTTCTGTCTGGTTGATCTGTCCTTTGGAGTGAGTGGTGTGTTGAAATCACCTAAATTGCTTTCTATTTTCTACTTTAATTCTGCTAGTATTTGTCTCACATATGTTGGCACTCCTGTGTTTTGTGCATATATATTTAAAATGGTTATATCCTCTTTTTGGTCTGGCCCCTTTATCATTATGTAATGTCCTTTATCTCTTGCTACTTTCTTCGTTTTTGAGTCTATTTTGTCTGATAGAAGTACTGCAACACCTACTTTTTTCTCCTTGTTGTTTGCATGAAATATCTTTTTCCATCCCTTCACCTTTAGTCTGTGTACATCTTTGGGTTTGAGGTGAGTCTCTTGTAAGCAGCATATAGATGGGTCTTGCTTTTTTATCCGTTCTATTACTTTGTGTCTTTTGACTGGTGCATTCAGTCCATTTACATTTAGGGTGATTATCGATAGATACGTACTTATTGCCATTGCTGGCTTTAGATTCGTGGTTACCAGAGGTTCAAGGGTAGTCTAACTTAACTTCCTTGTTAAGTTATTGCAAACACAGTCTGATGATTCTTTATTTCTCTCCCTTCTTATTCTTCCTCCTCCATTCTTTATAGGCTAGGTGTTTTATTCTTTGCCTTTACTTAGTATTTGGGTGGTCTACTTTCTTTGCTATGGTTTTACTTTGTCTGTTGACATCCATTTAGCCTTAGGAGTGCTTCCATCTAGAGCAGTCCCTTTAAGATATCCTGTAGAGGTGGTTTGTGGGAGGCAAACTCCCTCAGCTTTTGCTTGTCTGGGAATTGTTTAATCCCTCCCTTAAATTTAAATGATAATCGTGCTGGATACAATATTCTTGGTTCGAGGCCCTCTGTTTCATTACGTTAAATATATCATGCCATTCTCTTCTAGCCTGTAAGGTTTCTGTTAAGAAGTCTGATGATAGTCTGATGGGTTTTCCTTTGAAGGTGATCTTTATTCTTTCTCTAGCTGCCTTTAACACTCTGTCCTTATCTTTGATCTTTGCCATTTTAATTATTATGTGTCTTGGTTTTGTCTTCCTTGGGTCCCTTGTGTTGGTAGATCTGTGGGCTTCCACTGTCTGAGAGACTATTTCCTTCCCCAGCTTGGGGAAGTTTTAGGCAATTATTTCTTCAAAGACATTTTTTATCCATTTTTCTCTCTCTTCTTCTGCTGGTTCTCCTATAATGCGAATAATGTTCCGTTTGGATTGGTCACACAGTTCTCTTAATATTCTTTCATTCCTAGAGATCCTTTTATCTCTCTCTGCCTCAGCTTCTCTGTATTCCTGTTCTCTGATTTCTATTCCATTAACAGTCTCTTGCATCTTGTCCAGTCTGCTGCTAAGCCTGTGGATCGCTTGTCTCATTTCTGCATTGTCTTTCCTCACATTCCTCACTTCCTCCCTTAGCTCTTACATATTTCTCTGTATATCCATCAGCATGGTTATGACTTTTATTCTGAATTCTTTTTCCGGAAGATTATATAAGTCTATCCCATCAGGCCCCTTCTCAGGGGTTGTCTGGCTATGCTTTGTCTGGACCATATTCCTCTCTCTTTTCATGGCGGTAGAAGTGGTCACTGGTAGTCACCACATGTGTCAGCTGGGAGAACAAAGTCCCTTCCTGCTTGTTTTTCTCCTTGCCCTTCTCAGGGGCCTGAACTGTTTTCCTGCACACTGGGAGGCAGTCTCTGGGAAAATCCGCTGAGCTGCCTGTGTGTAGGTTCGTCCTCAGCTTAGCCTATAACATTGTGGGGGTTTTCAGTCTCTTTGGGGTCCTTCTGGTCCCCTTGGTGCCTTCTGAACCTGGTTCTGGGGTCTTTCCCGCTTAGCTGCCACCAGCCGGGGGTAGGCTCTATCAGGTTGCTGTGGGCAGGGCCACTCCTCCACTGTTCTTCAGCAGCTGTAGCTCTGCCAGACTTTACAGCTCTGGCCGGTGGGGGGGAATGAATGGCAGGCTGCTGATATCTGTGGGAAGCCTCAGCACGGTTGCTTTGCCCAGCCCGTTGCCAGGGTGTCTGAAATTCCCCAAGACTCCCAGCCCGCGGGGCCGAGTGTAGTAGAACGATTTTGTTCCACTGTTGGGCCCTTGTCTCTTTAAGACTTAAAAAAAAAAAGTACGTGCTTTTCTTTTTCCTGGGGAGCTGGCTGAGAGGACCCAGTTGTGTTCTCCATTTCAGATCCTGCACTTCTGTTTTCCTAATCTCCGATACAGCACGCAATGTGTGTCAGTGCTCCCGGCGTGGATCACTAGGGCTGGTTATGTAGCCAGTCTGTCCTTCCACTCCTTCCCCACTTTGAATCTTTTCCTCCTGCCAGTGCGCTGGGGTGGGGGAGTGCTCAGGTCCCGCCGGGTTGTGGCTTTGTATCTTACCTGCTTCGTGTGGTGCTGAGTTCTCACAGATGTAGCTGTAGCCTGGCTGTTGTACTGTATCTTCTGGTCTCTCTTTTAGGAATAGTTGTATTTGTTGTATTTTCACAAATATATATGGTTTTAGGAGATATGCACCACCCTGCTCATGCTGTCATTTTCCCAGAAGTCCTCTCTTCTGAACTATTTTTATAAAATCTGTAGAATACAAAATATTTTCATGTGTAGTCTCTGCAGTGTCTTAATTTTAGTGTGTGCTCAGCTATTGTTTTGACAGGGTATCCTGGAGTGCCAAAGAAAGAAAGAAAAAGTAAGAAAACAAAGGAAGGGAGGAAAGACAGGAAAAGGAAAGATGGATATAAAGGAAGAAAGAAAGAACCTTTCTCAGTCTTTGCAGATTGGCTCTGTGCTGGAGCAGATATTCCATGCTTAAACAGGCCATTTATAAATTTTCCTTAGCCTTCACTTTCTGTTTGCACTTCAGTCAAAGGTTAGCTCTCAGGTAAAAGTGTTTTCATTTCATTTTTTACTGTATGGTTCTGCTCTTGCATATAGCTTTCTTATTCCTCGGTATACATTTTTGCTTTTGAATGAGACAATTTCCCAAAGAAACATTTTCTGCAAATTTTTCTCCCAAATTTTGACGTGCTTTTGTCTCAGGTGGCTTAATGTCTCAACTTTAAGCTTTTGTTCCAGTTGGCTATTAATTGTTTATTTGCATTAGAACGCTTTTGAGAAATATCATCTGCTTTTCTGCCTTGAGTGGACTCTGAGGTAGGTGAAAAAAAAACAAGTTTCTTGCATCAGTCCTTTAGGTAGCCCAGAGAAAAGTAAAAACAGACAAATATTTTAAGAATAGGGTCTACTTACCACAAACTAGGCCACAAAAAGAACCTCAGTAATTTCAAAAATATTGAAATCCTACCAACCAACTTCTCAGATCAACAAGGTATAAAACTAGAAATAAATTTCAGAAAGAAATCAAAAAGGCTCACAAATACATGGAGACTTAAGAACACTCTCCTAATTAATCAGTGGGTTAACGACCAAATCAAAACAGAAATCAAATAATATATGGAGACTAATGACAACAACAACACAAAGCCACAACTTCTGTGGGACGCAGCAAAGGCAGTTCTAAGAGGAAAGTATATTGCAAACCAGGCCTATTTAAAGAAGGAAGAACATTCCCAAATGAATAGTCTCAAGACACAATTACTGAAATTGGAAAAAGAAGAACAAATGAGGCCCAAAGTCACCAGAGGTAGGGACATAATAAAGATTAGAGAAGAAATAAATAAAATTGAGAAGAATAAAACAATTAAAAAAAATCAATAAAACCAAGAGCTGGTTCTTTGAAAAAATAAACAAAATACATAAACCCCTAGCCAGACTCATTAAGAGAAAAAGAGAATCTACACACATAAACACAATCAGATATGAGAAAGGAAAAATCACGACGGACCCCACAGAAATACAAAGAATCATAAGAGATTATGAGAATCTATATGCTAACAAGCTGGAAAACATAGAAGAAATGGACAACTTCTTAGAAAAATACAACCTTCCACGACTGACCAAGCAAGAAACAGAAAAACTAAACAGACCAATCACCAGTGACAAAATCGAATTGGTAATCAAAAAACTACCCAAGAACAAAACCCCTGGGCCTGATGGATTCACCTCTGAATTCTACCAGACATATAGAGAAGAAATAACACCGATTCTCCTTAAAGTTTTCCAAAAAATAGAAGAGGAGGGAATACTTCCAAACTCATTCTATGAAGCCAGCATCACTCTAATACCAAAACCGGGCAAAGACCTCACCAAAAAAGAAAATTACAGACCAATATCCCTGATGAACGTAGATGCAAAAATACTCAACAAAATATTAGCAAACCGAATTCAAAAATACATCAAGAGGATCATACACCATGATCAAGTGGGATTCATCCCAGGGATGCAAGGATGGTACAACATTCGAAAATCCATCAACATCATCCACCACATCAACAAAAAGAAGAACAAAAACCACATGATCATCTCCATAGATGCTGAAAAAGCATTTGACAAAATTCAGCATCCATTCCTGATTAAAACTCAACAAAATGGGTATAGACGGCAAGTACCTCAACATCATAAAGGCTATATATGACAAACCCACAGCTAACATCATACTTAATGGCGAGACGCTGAAAGCTTTTCATCTAAGATCGGGAACAAGACAGGGATGCCCACTCTCTCCACTGTTATTCAACATAGTACTGGAGGTCCTAGCCACAGCAATCAGACAAAACAAAGACATGCAAGGCATCCAGATTGGTAAAGAAGAAGTCAAATTGTCACTATTTGCAGATGACATGATACTGTACATAAAAAACCCTAAAGATTCCATTCCCAAACTACTAGAACTAATATCTGAATTCAGCAAAGTTGCAGGATACAAAATTAACACACAGAAATCTGTTGCTTTCCTATACACTAATGATGAACTAACAGAAAGAGAAATCAGAAAAACAATTCCATTCACAATTGCATCAAAAAGAAAAAATACCTAGGAATAAACCTAACGAAGGAAGTAAAAGACCTGTACTCTGAAAACTACAAGACACTCCTAAGAGAAATTAAAGAGGACACTAACAAATGGAAATGCATCCCATGCTCTTGGCTGGGAAGAATAAATATTGTCAAAATGGCTATACTACCTAAAGCAATCTACAGATTCAATGCAATCCCTATCAACTACCAACAGCTTTCTTCTATGAACTGGAACAAATAATTCTAAAATTCATATGGAACCACAAAAGACCCCGAATAGCCAAAGCAGTCCTGAGAAGGAGGAATAAAACAGGGGGAATTACAGTCCCTGACTTCAAGCTCTACTACAAAGCCACAGTAATCAAGACAATTTGGTATTGGCACAAAAACAGACCCACAGACCAGTGGAACAGAATAGAAAATCCAAACATTAACCCAAACATATACAGTCAATTAATATTTGAAAAGTGCCTTGAATATACAATGGGGAGATGACAGCCTCTTCAGCAGCTGGTGTTTGAAAAACTGGACAGCTACATGTAAGAGAATGAAACTGGACTACTGTCTAGCCCCATACACAAAGGTAAACTCAAGGTGGATCAAAGACTTGAATGTAAGTCATGAAACCATAAAACTCTTAGAAAAAAACATAGGCAAAAATCTCTTGGACATAAACATGAGCAACTTCTTCATGAACATATCTCCCCGGGCAAGGGAAACAAAAGCAAAAATGAACAAGTGGGACTATATCAAGCTGAAAAGCTTCTGTACAGCAAAGGACACCATCAGTAGAACAAAAAGACATCCTACAGTATGGGAGAATATATTCATAAAAAACGTATCTGATAAAGGGTTGACATCCAAAATATATAAAGAACTCATGCACCTTAACAAACAGAAAGCAAATAATCCAATTCAGAAATGGGCAGAGGACATGAATAGACACTTCTCCAAAGAAGAAATTCAGATGGCCAACAGGCACATGAAAAGATGCTCCACATCGCTAATCATCAGAGAAATGCAGATTAAAACCACAATGAGATATCACCTCACACCAGTGAGGATGGCCAACATCCAAAACACAAACAACAACAAATGTTGGCGAGGATGTGGAGAAAAGGGAACCCTCCTACACTGCTGGTGGGACTGCAAATTAGTTCAACCATTGTGGAAAGCAGTATGGAGGTTCCTCAAAAAACTGAAAATAGAAATACCATTTGACCCAGGAATTCCACTCCTAGGAATTTACCCTAAGAATGCAGCAGCCCAATTTGAAAAGGACAGATGCACCCCTATGTTTATTGCAGCACTATTTACAATAGCCAATAAATGGAAGCAACCTAAGTGTCCATCAGTAGATGAATGGATAAAGAAGATGTGGTACCTATACACAATGGAATATTATTCAGCCATAAGAAGAAAACAAATCCTACCATTTGCAACAACATGGATGGAGCTAGAGGGTATTATGCTCAGTGAAATAAGCTAAGCCGAAAAAGACAAGTATCAAATGATTTCACTCATATGTGGAGTATAAGAACAAAGAAAAAAACCTGAAGGAACAAAACAGCAGCAGACTCACAGAACCCAAGAACGGACTAATAGTTACCAAAGGGAAAGGGACTGGGGAAAATGGGCTGGAAGGGAGGGATAAGAGGGAAAAAGGGGCATTACGATTAGCAGATGTAATGTTGGGGGGGCACAGGGAGGGCAGTACAACTCAGAGAAGACAAGTAGTGATTCTATAGCATCTCACTACGCTGATGGACAGTGACTGTAATGGGGTTGGTGGGGGGGACCTGATGAAGGGGTAGTTTAATAATTGTAATATTGCACATGTAATTGTAAATTAATGATAATAAAATAAATTATATTTAAAAAAATAAAAAATAAAAAAATAAAAAGCCAAAAAAAAAAAAAAGAATAGGGTCTACTTTTCTCCCTCCAAAACTTTAATTATATCATTCTACAGCCTTCTGGCCTCCATAGCTTTTGATAAGGTGTCATATGTTAATGTCTTGAGAGTCTATTTTATGTAATGTATGTGATGATTCTTTTTGTCAAGATTCCTTATTTGTCTTTGGTATTCAACAATTTGGCTATAATGTCTGTAGTTACTTGAGGTCATTCCATTTTTTTGATATGTGTGGTAGTGTTTTTCATCAAATCAGGAAATATTTTTTGCCATTATTTCTTCAACATGTCTTTCTTTACCTTTCTCTTTCCTCTTCTTTTGGAATTCCCTTTATATATATGTCAGTAGTTTTGATAGTGACCCCACAGGCCTTTACAACTGTCAGTTTTTCCTTGTTCTTTTTTCTTTATGTTCCTCAGACTTGATACTCTTGATTGACTTGTATTCAAGTTCACTGATATTTTCTTCTGCCATCCAAAACTGCAGCTGAGTCCCTCTAGTGAATATTCATTTCTATTATTATAATTTTTCATTCCAGAATTTTTATTATTTCTCTTTCTTTATTAATATTCTCTATATTTTTTTCAGGGCAATAGCTTTCATATATAACATATGATGTTAATAAGATATTGCGCTAACGTCAAGCCTGTCTTCCTATAGCAGATCATATTCTCCAAAGATGATTTCATAAGTACCTTTCATTCTACATGTTCTTCTGCAATGTGACCATCCATCTCTCTATCAAGATTTGTAGTCCCCAATGCCAGACATATAAGTGAACAACCATCTTGAAGATGAGTACTCCAACTCTAGGGTGAGTTCAACTCTAAAATACACTGACCCTGTGTTTCTGAGACATGAAGTGCTTAGCTGAATCTTTCCCCAGTCATTAGTCAAGTTGCAAGCAGAATCAAATGGCTACTCAGGCCAGAATATTTGGAGGAAACATTGGATGAACATCAAGCTGGAACGCACACAATCCTCCTAGAGCACCAGAAGGTGATCTCAAATTGCCTTCTATATGTCCCATGTTTCCATGTTTCTTTCTATTCCATTCTTTCTAATATCAACTGTCTTAAGACTTCTCCTTGACCACTTTTACTGCTTCTCCTCTCATGAACTTTGTTTTCAAAATTCTATAGAGTTGATCTCCATGCCTTCAAAAATCATCTACTACAGCCTATAAAAAAATTCCTAGGCTACACCTGCCAATGTTCTTGTCTGCAGAAGAACAGTTATTCCTCCAGCTACTCTTGCTCCTTTCACTAGTGCAGACCTTACCTCTTCTGCCTCTGCTGCTTTGTTGAGGATCCCAGGCTTCCATGCTGGTCACACACTGGTTATGTGACTTCCGCAAACTATACAGATTTATATCAGAAATACAATCCCATGTTCCCACAGATTTAAAGAAAAAAACTAATAGTGTCTGTTAAATTATATTAAAGATTCAAGATGGTGGCATAAAAGGTGACACAGAGAGCTCCTCCCAAAACCACGAACAGTACAAAAATATAGTTAATAAATACAACTAACCTTCAGACAGCAACAAGAAAGAAGGCTAAACAGACCTCATGAACAGAGCAGACCTCAAGAAACAGGGTAACGTACAAAAGCCTTAATCCAGCGGGACCCGAGACCTTCCCCCACCACAGCTCACTTGCGGGAAGAAGAGAAACGGAGCGCGGGAGGGGGTGGAAGCCTAGGACTGCTGGACACCTGGCCCTGGACATCTGTTTTGTGAGCAGAATCCTAAATTGTGTGGTGCCCTGGGCACTGGGGAACTCGGACAGGTGGAGTGCTTGAGAAAATTGACATTCCGGCCATTTGTGGAGGACGGGATCCACACCCAGCCACTCTGTGTCAAAGGAAAGGCATGCAGTCTGAGAGGCTTCCTAGCAGCGAGAGGGCTGCTGAAGGGCAGACCTTTCTGCGCAGGAGAAGGGAGAGCTGGACAAGGTTGCCTGGGCGCGCTCTGCCCAGCTGGTTGGGAACTTTGGGGAGCTTCAGGTGCTCCATCTCCCGTGGTCACCTACTCAGCTCCGAGGCCGCTCACTGTGACACACAGCCTGTCTAGCCTTCGTACTAGCCTGCAGGCCACCTGCTCACAAACCTGCAGTCATTGCGCAGGCGTCAATCCAGCCAGAGGGAGGCCCAGCCTACAACATCTAGAGACGCAAAGCACAGAGGTTTACACGTGTGTGCTTGGCCCACTGCCTCTGACACTGGAGACAGGCACCACATACGGGAATCAGGAAACAGATCTCCCCCCAACCCCCAGCCTCCAAGGCACCAGCTCCACTACTCTACATCCCCCAACCTCACTCTAGGGGCTGAGCGACTCCAGAGACTGGAGTTTCTGCACACTAGTGGGCACCACACAGAAATATGAAGAGTCAAAAGAACATGGCTCAGACCAAAAATTCAGAAACACCAGAAATAGGGCCAAATGAAACTGAACTCACCAATCTTCCTGAAAGAGAGTTCAAAATAAAAATTATAAACATGGTTTTGGAGGTACAGAAAAACATTCAAGAACTCAGGAATGAAATTAAGTTGGAGATTCAATCACTAAGAAATACCATATCTGACATGAAACATACAATGGGGGAATGTAAAAGTAGATTAGATGTAGAAGAAGAGACAGTAAATGGAATAGAAATTAGAGAAGAAGAATACAAAGAAGCAAAGACTCAGAAAGAAAAAAGGATCTCTAAGAATGAAAGAATATTGAGAGAACTGTGTGACATATCCAAATGGAACAATATTAGCATTATAGGTGTACCAGGAGAAGAAGAGAGAGAAAAAGGGATAGAAAGTGTCTTTGAGGAGGTAATTGCTGAAAACTTCCCCAGTCTGGGGAAGGAGATAGTCTCTCAGGCCATGGAGGTGCACAAATGTCCCAACACAAGGGACCCAAGGAAGAGAACATCAAGACATATAGTAATTAAAATGGCAAAGATCAATGGTAAAGACAGACTTTTAAAGGCAGCTAGAGAGAGAAAAAATATCACATACAAAGGAAAACACATCAGACTATCATCAGACTTCTCAACAGAAATCTTACAGGCCAGAAGAGAGTGGCATGATATATTTAATGCAATGAAGCAGAAGGGCCTTGAACCAAGAATACTCTACCTGGCAAGGTTATCATTTAAATTTGAACGAGGGATTAAACAATTTTCAGATAAGCGAAAGCTGAGAGAATTTACCTCCCACAAACCACCTCTACAGGGCATTTTGGAGGGACTCATATAGATTGAAGTATTCCTAAGGCTAAAAAGATATCATTCAAGGGAAGACAAAGAGTACAGAATATGGTTCATAACATACAAAGAATGGAGGAGGAAGAAAAAGGAGGAAAAAAAAAAAGAACCTTTAGGTTGAGTTTGTAATAGTAAACAAAAAGTTAAATTAGACTGTTAGATAGTAAGGGAATTGCCCTTGAAACTTTGGTAACCACAAATTTAAACCTGCCATGGCAATAAGTACATAGCTATTGATAATCACCCCAAATGTAAATGGTCTGAATGCACCAATCAAAAGACAAAGAGTTACTGAATGGATAAAAAAACAAGACCCATCTATATGCTGCCTACCAGGGACTCACTTCAAACCCAAAGACATACACAGACTGAAAGTGAAGGGATGGAAATAGATATTTCATGCAACTAATAGTGAGAAAAAATCAGGAGTTGCAGTACTTGTATCCGACAAAATAGACTTCAAAACAAAGAAAGTCACAAGAGACAAAGAAGGACATTACATTATGATAAAAGGGTCAGTCCAACAAGAAGATATAACTATTATAAATATCTATGCACCCAGCACAGGATTACCTACAAATATGAAACAAATACTAGCAGAATTAAAGGGCAAAATAGAATGCAATGCATTCATTTTAGGAGCCTTCAACACACCACTCACCTCAAAGAACAGATCAACCAGACAGAAAATAAGTAAAGAGACAGAGGCACTGAACAACGTATTAGAACAGATGGACCTAACGGACATCTACAGAACACTCCATCCAAAAGCAACAGGATGCACATTCTTCTCAAATGCACATGGGACATTTTCAAGAATAGATCATATACTAGGCCACAAAAAGAACCTCAGTAAATTCAAAAAGATTGAAATTGTAGCAACCAGCTTCTCAGATCACAAAGGTATGAAACTAGAAATAAATTACACAAAGAAAATGAAAAAACCCACAAGCACATGGAGGCTTAATAACATGCTCCTAAATAATCAATGGATCAATGACAAAATTAAAACAGAGATCAAGCAATACATGGACACAAATGAAAACAACAGCACAATGCCCCAACTTCTGTGGGGCACAGTGAAGGCAGTTCTAAGAGGAACGTATATTGCAATACAGGCCTACCTCAGGAAAGAAGAGCAATCCCAAATAAACAGTCTAAGCTCACAATTAGTGAAACTAGGAAAGGAAGAACAGATGAGGCCCAAAGTCAGTAGAAGGAGGGACATAATAAAGATTAAAGCATAAATAAATAAAATTGAGAGGAATAAAACAATAGAAAGAATCAGTGAAAGCAGGAGCTTGTTTTTTGAGAAAATAAACAAAATAGATAAACCCCTAGCAAGACTTATCAAGAAAAAAAGAGAGTGTACACACATAAACAGAATCAGAAAGGAGAAAGGAAAGATCACTAATGATACCACAGAAATACGAAGAATTATGACAGGATACTACAAAAAATTATATGCTAATAAACTGGATAACCTAGAAGAAATGGACAACTTCCAAGAAAAATACAACCTTCCAAGGGTGACCAAGGAAGAAACAGGAAGTATGAATAGACCAATTACCAGGAAAGAAATTAAACTGGTAATCAAAAAACTACCAAAGAACAAAATGCCTGAACCAAATGGTTTCACTGCTGAATTTTATCAAACATTTAGTTAAGACCTAATACCCATCTTCCGTAAAGTTTTCCAAAAGGTAGAAGATAAAGGAATACTACCAAACTCATTCTACGAGGCCAACATCACTCTAATACCAAAACCAGGCAAAGAAACCACAAAAAAAGAAAATTACAGACCAAGATCCCTGATGAACATAGATGCAAAAATACTCAACAAAACATTAACAAACCTAATTCAAAAATACATCAAAAAGATCATCCATCATGATCAAGTGGGATTCATCCCCCGGGAGTAAGAATGGTACAACATTCGAAAATCCATCAACATCATCCACCACATCAACAAAAAGAAGGACAAAAACCATATGGTCATCTCCATAGATGCTGAAAAAGCATTTAACAATATCCATTCATGATAAAAACTCTCAGCAAAATGGGTATAGAGGGCAAGGACCTCAACATCATAAAGGCCATATACGACAAACCCACAGCCAACATTACACTTAACAGAGAGAAGCTGAAAGCTTTTCCTTTGAGATCGGGAAGAAGACAAAGATGCCCACCCTCCCCACTTTTACTCAACACAGTACTGGAGGTCCTAGCTACGGCAATTAGACAACACAGAGAAATAAAAGGCATCCAGATTGGCAAGGAAGAACTCAAACTGTCCTTGTTTGCAGATGACATGATATGGTATATAAAAAATCCTAAAGAATCCACTCCAAAACTATTAGATCTAATATCTGAATTCAGAAAAGTTGCAGGATACAAAACTAATACAAAGAAATCTGTTGTATTTCTATACACTAACGATGAACTAGCAGAACAAGAAATCAGGAAAACAATTCCATTCACAATTGCATCATAAAGAATAAAATACCTAGGAATAAATCTAACCAAGGATGTGAAAGACCTATACCCTGAAAACTACAAGACACTCTTAAGAGAAATTAAAGAGGACACTAATAAATGGAAATTCATCCCATGCTCTTGGCCAGGAAGAATTAATATTGTCAAAATGGTCATCCTGCCTAAAGCAAGCTACATATTCAATGCAACCCCTATCAAAATACCTACAGCATTTTTCAATGAACTAGAGCAAATAGTTCTAAAATTCATATGGAACCACAAAAGACCTAGAATAGCCAAAGAAATCCTGAGAAGGAAGAATAAAGCAGGGAGGATTACGCTCCCTGACTTCAAGCTGTACTACAAAGCCACAGTAATCAAAACAATTTGGTACTGGCACAAGAACAGACCCATAGACGAGTGGAACAAAACAGAGAGACCAGATATAAACCCAAGCATATAAGGTCAATTAATATACGATAAAGGAGCCATGTATATACAATGGGGAAAGGACAGCGTCTTCAACAGCTGGTTTTTGCAAAACTGGACAGCTACATGTGAGAGAATGAAACTGGATTACTGTGTAACCCATACACAGAAGTAAACTGAAAATGGACCAAATACCTGAATGTTAGTCATGAAACCATAAACCTCTTAGAAAAAAATATAGACAAAAATCTCTTGGATATAAACATGAACAACTTCTTCATGAACATATCTCCCTGGGCAAGGGAAACAAAAGCAAAAATGAACGAATGGGACTATATCAAACTAAAAACCTTCTGTACAGCAAGGGATACCATCAGTATAACAAAAAGACATCCTACAGTATGGGAGAATATATTCATAAATGACATATCCGATAAGGGGTTGACATCCAAATTATATAAAGAGCTCATGCACCTCAACAAACATAAAGCAAGTAAGCCAATTAAGAAATGGGCAGAGGAACTGAACAGACACTTCTCCAAAGAAGAAATTCAGATGGCCAGCAGGCACATGAAAAGATGGTCTATACCACTAGTCATCAGAGAAATGCAAATTAAAACCACAATGAGATATCACCTCACACCAGTTATGATGGCCACTATCCAAAAGACAAACAACAACAAATGTTGGCGAGGATGTGGAGAAAGGGGAATGCTCCTCCACTGCTGGTGGGAATGCAAATTAGATGTACCATTGTGGAAAGCAGTATGGAGATTCCTCAAAAAACTCAAAGTAGAAATACCATTTGACCCAGGAATTCCACTCCTAGGAATTTACCCTAAGAATGCAGCAGCCCAGTTTGAAAAAGACATATGCACCCCTATGTTTATCGCAGCACTATTTACAATAGCCAAGAAATGGAATCAACCTAAGTGTCCATCAGTAGATGAATGGATAAAGAAGAAGTGGTACATATACACAATGGAATATTATTCAGCCATAGAAGAAAAACAATCTTACCATTTGCAACAACATGGATGGAGCTAGAGTGTGTTATGCTCAGTGAATTAAGCCAGGTGAAGAAAGGTACGTACCAAATGTTTTCACTTATATGTAGAGTGTAAGAACAAATCAAAAGCTGAAGGAACAAAACAGCAGCAGACTCACTGAACCCAAGAATGGACTAACAGATATCAAAGGGAAAGGGACTGGGGAAGATGGGTGAGAAGGGAGGGATAAGGGGGGAAAAGGGCTATTACAATTAGCACACATAATGTAGTGGGGTTGGGGTTGGGGTGGAGGGATATGGGGAAGGCAGTATAACACAGAGAAGACAAGTATTGATTCTATAACATCCTTCTATGCTGTTGGACAGTGACTGCAATGGAGTATATGGTGGGGACTTGATAATAGGGGGAGTCTAGTAACCATAATGTTTTTCATGTAACTGTATGTTAAAAATAGCAAAAAATTATAATATTAGCTGATATGTTTTCTCTAGACATGCCTGAATAATAATGTTTCAAATAGGGATCATAACTTATCCATCCTATATCATTGCCTAACACAACAACTAGTATAACCTAGAAATTCATTAACTGTTGCTTGAAAGCTGAGTTCCTTCCTTCCTAACATTTAGGATATAATGTTTTAGGTGAGACAATTATATTGTGATTGTATTTTAACTATCTGTATCTTTTATACATATATACTGAAATAAACAGTAAATAATATTATACCTGATAATTACTTCAAAATAATCCAAGAGAGAGAGTGAAAGGGTGATTACAGATGAAAACAGGTTGACTATCTGAGAATTTTGAAGGCGGGTGATGCATAGTCATTCTACTGTACTCTCCACTTTTCTTTATGTATAAAATTTCCCAAATAAAAACCTCTTTAATTACATTAAATTTTCTATCATGGTAACTAAAAAAGGCAGTGAAAATTAATTGTTACAGAGATAGCAGGAAAGGACCACTTAAAGTACTAAAAGTGTTTTTGCTGACATTATTCTAATAAAAAAACAATACAGTCTTAGAACCATAACAATAAAGTGGAGCAACTGTTTCTTGCTGAAACTTTGTTTAAATTTCTTTTAGGGATAGCTTTTTTTTTTCAATTTAAAAACAAAAATAAAACAAAATATTGTTAGGACAAACAATTATAATGACTTTTGATTAGAAAAATGCAACTATTTTCACATCTAGCATATAGGTAAAATTCAATTCATAACCTTCTGAAAGCCTGTTTTTCCCCTTATTCCTAATTTCATATCACATGATTCCATGCTATTTTTAAAGAAATACAATTTGCCAAGTAGAAAATGTTTTTATGTGCTATAAAAGGCAGTGGTTTTTTTTCCAGGAGTGTTTTATACATTAACCTGTTTTGCCTCCTGAGTATTAATCGTATGTGCTTTGCTCGTATCTTTTGATCTGTTTTGCTCTGATAAAGGAAAAACTCTATTTGTGGGGAACTTCAAAGTCAATGAAGCCCTCCAAAGATGTGACTCCGATAATCAGCCCATGTCCTCTGCCAATTGTTTCCAAACCAGTTCCTAATCATCAGAGTTCTTGACAAGCTTCTGCAAAGCAGACAATTGACTTGTCTCTATAGCAGCTGCCAACCATCATCCCCTCAGTTTGAAACTCAAGGTCCTGCTTTGGGGTGGAGGCAGACCTTTTCTTGGCAGGTGGAAGTTTGCTAAGCAGAGGAAGCAATGCCAAATGGAGTCTGTCAGGAGCCGTCTGGGAACAAGGTCACACTGACACTAAGTGAATACCACAAAAACCCACTGCAGATCTGGAGTTCAAACCAAAAGGAAGGCGCAGACCACAGTTATGGAAACTTTTCTAATCCTCAGGTTTGGATCTGGAAAATAAAATCAAAGCCTCTCTCCCTCCTTTTCTCACTGTCTTCCTTACCCAGGTGTTGATTTTCAGTGTAGTCATAAAGCAATAGTGAAATAGACTAACACATATGAACCGAAATGAGAATGGTTTGCATTCACGGAAAATCAGTGCTGTATACAGTTTACCAAACATTACAAATATTCTTCCTGCTTAATCCATATCGTAATAATGTAAGTTAGCTAATACGAACAAAACACATTTAATGGGTAATAAAATGAGACTTTCCTTCCCAGGGGCCTCGCTATGGGTAAGAAACAGATTGAACAAAGAGGAAATTGCCAGGCTCAGTCAGGCCTTATGCTTCACTGTTAGGGTACTGTCTTGCCAATGGGTTTCAGCCCTGGGCAAGTTCGCTATGGATTCAGTGTGACCAAAGAAATTGACAGCAAAACGTTCTTGGTGTGAAAGGGTTATACCCAACTTTATTTCCATGGTGGCAGGTCAGTCACTAAAATCCTGTTCAATCAGAGTGAGTCTGCATGCAGCAAGCTGGTCTCTGCCTCTGGGCCCCTCTGTCCACACAGCCATCCTCTGGGCCTCTCTGCCTGCACAGCTGTCCCACACAGCCGTCCTCTGGGCCTCTCTGCACAGTCGTCCCACACAGCCATCCTCTGGGCCTCTGTCCTCGGCACTGCCATCACTCTAGCCTCTGCTCTGCTCTCCTGCAGCCTC
>JAVSCE010001075.1:0-85878 GCA_032199065.1 Smutsia gigantea | reverse complement strand
AGTGACTTCTGTTTGGAGTTTGAATTTGGCCTTTGAAGATTGGGTTTGGCGGAGTGGTGTAAGAGCCAGGACCGGATGTGTCAGCCATTCAGTTTCAAAGCGGTGGAGACTGCACCCCGCAGTCTCTCCCGCGTGGTGGGGACCCGGCGCGGGTGCGGTGCTTCCCTCTTGGTGCAGCTGCGCGGACCGCCTGCGGACTGCCGGATTCCAGGAGCCACAGTGCGGTGGGCTTGGCTCCTAGCCCTGTGGTGCCTGTGCGTGACGGTATGTGCAAGGTAGCTCAGACCGGCGGTTGGCCTGACCCCTTTTTTGGCAACTGGAAAATCTTTGTTAAAAGGAATTCTTCTAAGGGTGACAGCCCATAATCCTCGGGCTTTTTGTTTGTTTGTTTTTAATCTGACTAGTGTATGCAAGCACAGTCTTGATGGGTATTCTGAGTTGCTGGAAATGTTTCTGTGATAGTCCCCCCGTTGCCCTGTAGTTCCCTGACCTTTATTCTGAGTATTTTAAAGATGGTGTCTTATGTTTGTTTCCTTTGTGAGATGAATTTGACAGTAGGAATCCTTAGTTTTGGTTAATTACTTAAAGTGATTTCGCATTTTTTAAAACCTGATTGGTTTAAAGCCACGGCTCGTTTATTACTTGAAAGTGACCCCCACCCCCAAAAATAAATAATATGGTCACCACTGTGCTGTGGCAATGCCAGGGAGAATTTATGACTGTGGTAGTTTTCTATGTGCACTTGTACATGTGGCTTAATCTTTTAAGAGTTCTCTTCCTCTACACTTTACCGCATCTGTGCATACTGTAGTAACACTTCATTAGAATAATTCTCTGAAGGCAATTGTTAATATAAATGAGCTCCAAAAAAAATATTAAACTGAAATTTAAGAAACTAATATCTGTTCTCATGAGCCCAACTTTTGGATACAGTAAATAATTTAGCAAGTGTGTCAGCATATTAGTCACTTATACTGAGCTGTGAATATAGAAGAGCAACCACTGTAAAAAATAATGTATAGAAGTTGCTCCAGTGTTTCTCCATACAAAATAAGAGGACTAAGGTGAAGGCAGATAGAATGCAGGGACTGAATGCCTAACATTTGCATTTTATAACCTAGGTCTTTTTCTTCTATATATTTGTGGGGTGGATTATAATTGCACAGTATGTGAAGTAATGGGCTCATCAGCATAATCATTTTTAAATGTATTTCATTACCCAGAATACTGTTTGTTCGCCTCAGTGTCATACCTAAAGATTTCATTTATAGTAAAGTGTTGATTCCTTATCCTTTTGAAATACGGTGATTTTTTTTTTCGGTTTCCTTGTCAATGGGGTTGAAATTAATTTGAATATGTTGGTATAAATACTTTGCTCATAAGCAGTTCAATAAAATCTTACTTGAACTTCACGTTTTACTTTTTTTGACAATAGTTACATTCATGCAACTCAGGAGGAACACGTAACACTGAGATTTTGCAATATTTTTATGTCTCAGTGGTGGTATGGGTCGGGAGACATTCCTTCTATGTAAAGTACTTGGGTATTTTTTAAAAGAGAATTCTGTGAACTTTTAATTTCAGAATTTCCTTCAGTTTTTGATCTTTGGATGTAGAATTGAAAGTGTAGAAAAATACACTTGCAAAGTATACATCATAAATAATAATCACTAAAAATAGAAGATTTTTAGTCTGCCCCTCTTCTTCAGAGTAATAACCAAAATCAGTGAAAGTTTTGTGCCTCTAAGTGGCGCCCAAGGGTTTGGAATTTTCCTTGTATAACAGAATTAGGGGCTTTTTCTTCCTATTTACTATCTTTGAAGAGAAATTGCAGTGTTACTCTCCATTGAACGGGCTGTTGTGAGTTTGGTAGATATAATTACTCCATCCTATTTTTGTAACTTAAAAAAACCTAACTATCAATTTGCTGGCCCCATGAAAGAACAAGATATGCTGTACTTGTTAATGTTCACTTTTGTTTAAAACTAAAGCCATTTCATAGGCTGCTTTTATATCCTGATGTAGCCCCCAGCTTTCACTTCCTTTTAGAAGCTGGTAGGCTAAAAATATAATTTAGTGACTTTTTACTAGAGGAAGTTTAGGAGCATTATTACCTAAAAATAAGTTTAAAAAAATTGTTTGTGATTTTATACAATACAGGTAACTATAAAAGGTAGTTTTACCTGAACTTGTAAGTTTTATAGTTATGAACTGTTTACAATTCTATTTTAAATTAGGTAAGAAAATTAATGCATTCTTTAAAGATTAACCTTATTAAATATAATCCTGAAAGAAATATCAGAGTTAGAATTGTTGCCAAGTTTTGTTTTCTTTTCATATCTGATTTTGGCAAGGGTGACTGGTTAACCAACATTCCTTAATATATGATTTCCAATACACTATAATAACTCCATTTTATTAGACACAAAAAACAGGAAGTAGCCCTGTTCATTGATATTCTTTCATATCTTCTATAGCACCTCAAGCGTATGTTGCATGTTTTAGAAATGGCCACTAGCTTATTGACTTGAAGATTTCAAATAGGGAAAGAAAGGAGTGTTCTTTGCTTTCAACAAGAGTTAAAGAACCAGCTACAGCTTGCCTAGGCTGTCTGCTGATGAGTCCTTGACACTGACTGTGAGCATTTCAAGAGAAATGGGGTGGCAAGGCAGTTCATGGGGAATGGAGTTCCCTGAGGAAAAATATGTGTGCATTCAGAAATGCTCTGAGTTAGAAAACGTTTGCATTTTGTACTCAGTTTTCTTGGGCTGGGAGTATTCCTCTGTGAAAAAGGTATTAGAAAAACATGGCATGGAAAACCAATAGTTTCCAGAGGCTGCTTAAGAGCTGCAGTGTATTGCATCTTTAACTTTGGAATGCTTTGCTCTTATCAAATATACTAAGTACTGCATGTTCATTAGACTTGATTGTCTTCCTCAGTCCTGGTCTCTTTTTACATCCTAAGTCAAAAGTTAGAGCTACTTAAAAATGTAAATGGATAGAAGATTAATATAAGGAAATGTACAATATTAGGAATAAGACCAATTTGTCTTTAAGAAATACTTTAGAACATTTTTAAAAATGAGAGAAATTAATCAGGCACAGAATTAAAGTAAATGGTTCATTACAAGGCAGTGGGATTAAGTGCATGCTCTTCTTTTGCATGAAGAGAATTTTTGCAGTGGTTTAAACATGTTTATTGAGATAGAGATATGTTTAGGTACCTCTTATGTTTTTTGTGTGTCAGGCAAGTTGTATATATTATCTCATTTCATCATCACTGCAGCCTTATTTCTGTTTTTCAGAGGTGGAAACTCATTTGTGATGCCAAAGCCCCATGATTACACAACTAGAAGACAGAGCTAGAATTCAAACCCAAGTAGGTCTGACGCTACAGTCCATTTCTTTCACCACTGTATGCTGCCACCATTTTCTTTTTCAAATTAATTGATGATTTTTAGGGAAGAAGTTGTTCTGCAGGAGTCAGACTGATGAGATCCTTACCAGTGCCATTGTGAATACACTTGTCACCTGATGTGTATATAAGACACTGCTTTCTGTAACCTGGCCTTGTACATATCATACAAGCAGACTGTACTTAGATCACCTCATTATGTCAGGCAAGGAGAATAACTGATTAGTATTGAGTGTTTCTTAAATTTCTCGATTTGTGCTGTATGAAATAAGTGAAAGGAAATAAAATAGCTGAAATTAATATCACTTATGCATCTTAATCATCATTCATGGGGAGAAACTGTCCTAGTATAGCTGGACCCCTTTTGTTACTGTTTTAGATTTTATTCATCCACCATTTGTGAACCTCTGCAAGGTGATGGCCTGGGTGATAAAGAAAAAGGTCAATGCACAGCCTGTTTCTGTTGGTAGATGGTGGTATGAACATGTCTCACAGTACCACTTTAGGTGCTATAAGAGAGATGGGAAAATGGGCTGTTTTACCAGATAAAAATTAGTGTTGGGAATCTCATCCACAACATTCCACACTGTAGTCTGTGGGCACACTGTGTGAATAAAGTGGTACCTCTCTAACTTTCTGAGGAACTAATTGGTCTTCCGGGTTACTAGTTAAGGGTGGTAGCTTTGTTCTACTTTCTGCTAATACATTTAGTTTGATAATTTTTGCTCTTTTTCTTTGGTCTCCTCCCTTTTCTTAGGATAGATATATTCTGTAATTTTTCCATTTCCACAGTAATGGAGAAAGGAATCTAGATAGATGTTTCAAACTATTTCTGCCTACACTCTTAAGAGGAATATACATGGACTACAAGTTCAGACGTGATTTTTTTTTCTTTGCTGAACGAAAATTAAAATGGGTGTATGGGAGCAAGAAACTCAGTATCTGCCAACACTGGTTTTAGAATTCAGTCTTTATTTTTAGTAACATCAACTCTGCTAGTTAAGAAAACAACACTGGGAAAAGTAAAATATGCTCTAGGGTGTAAGATAATCAAGGAGATATCTTTGTCTTCATTTACTCTATGGCATATCCTAGTTGCTTTAGGTATGTTTATTATGGAAGGGGGTTCTGTACTGTTAGTGACTGAGTCCTTTGGAATACCAGTAGTTAATAGATCAAGGTATTGCAGCATGCCAAAACTGCTAAGTTCTTAAGACCCACCAAGCATATATTTCTGGAACTACAGTCTGTTACCTGGGAATTGTCAGTGAGATCATTGGACCTCTTGAAGGCTGGAGGATGTCCCTGGGGCTTACACAGTGCTATAGTTAGTGTCTTAGCTGAATTTGTCATATGGAAGCATAGTGATGGTGTGTATGTGGAGTAAGAGGGTAGATATTGGGCAGTAGGTGGAGGCTTTACTCATTCCCTTTCTTTATTGCCTAAAAAATCATTTAACCGATATATTATCAGATGATCTTCAAACTGGTCTTACAGCATTCTGAATTCTAAGTATCAGTTGTAAACAGGCAAGGAGCTCTGTCCTATTCTTTATACCTTCACCAAGCACCTACTTTAGCGTCTGGCACTCATGAATATTAGGTGCCCATGAATGTTAGGATGAGTTCATTTTCCCAAAGTAGTTATTTTAAAATTCGTATATTGGGAGATTACAATAATTTACTGTAATGTGATTTTAATCATGGTTTAGCTTAAGGCAGGTTTTGGCTACAAGAATTGTTTCCAGTGAATTTTGTGCATTACTTGATATTTAGTAACAATAGTTGGTATTTAGCAAGCAGTGGTTGATAGTACTGACCAGTTTTATATAATGTAGAACTTAAAATAGTTTAATAACTAAGTGTAGTTACAAAGTAAATGGAACCATGCTCAAACTATCACATTTGAGAAAATTGAGTTTCTTGTATTTGAGAGTATCTAGTTATTTGACGGGCTGACGAGTAAGCCCTCCTGAGTTTCTTCTTTGCCTTGGCAGTTCTTCCTTGATGTCCCACCATCATCCTCTTGAATGTTAATATTAAAAGATTCTTAGCATGGTCCTAGGGCTTCTGTCATTCTGTCTGTTCCATCCTCACCCAAGTCTCAGTAGAGCCTTTTGATCAGCTATTGGCCATTTACAAATGAATGCAGTTTATTTACCTAGCCATGGCTTCTCCTAAAGTCCAGACCTAAACCTAACTGTCTTCTGATGCATCCATACTCAGATATCTAAAAGCAAATTCAGGACTTTCCCTACATCTTACTGTATAATATGCTCCCTGCTTGTAGAATGGCAGAACCAACATCTAGGGAGTTATCCTTGACAGCTCCTCACATTCAGTCCATCCTCAGAGGCTGGTGATTTGACCTGCTACCACACCCCTAGGCCTGGCTCCCATGGTCACTCCTTTAGACTAAATAGCAGCCTCCTAACTTGTTCCTTATATCCTGCTCACTCTTCTAATCTGTTCTCCATATTATGTGGTCAGAGTGAGCGTGTTAAAATGTAAATCTGATTGTAACAGTTCCTCTCTAGAAAAATAAAATTAAAAAATTTTCAAATGCTTTCTTTCGAATTGGATAAAGACAGAAAATCCTTAATATGCCCTACTTCATCCCTGCGTGATCTGGCCTCTGCCTGGCTCTGCAGGCCCATCTCAGATCTCGTTTACCCAGTTTTCTGCAGGATTGCTCTCTTTCATTTCCTCAGACTCAGCACACTGCCTGCTGCCTTAGGGCCTTTGCATGTACTACACACTCCCTCTGCCGGGAACTTTCTACAGTCCCAAGTTAACTCCTTATTCCTTCTTTAGCTCACTGATGCTTCCTCAGAGAAGCCTTCCTTTCCTGATCTCCCAGACTGGCTTTGTAACACAGTGCTTCTACTGTAGGAGTTGTGATTTTACATTTATTATCACATTCAGTGAATGGCTGCTTCCCCCAGAAGACCTCAGTGGGCAGAACCTGTGACTGGGTAGGAACCTGGCACCTAGCAAAATGCCTGGCACAGAGGAGACATTTGTAAATATTTGTTGAATAAATGGATGAAAGTAATAACGGTTTGGCAGGTTCAACCTAGAGGATCATCTCTTCTTCCCTTTTTGCCAGACGTGGTCTAAGACCCAGCTGAGACATGGTTAAAGGGCAAAAGCCTAAACGATGGGTGTTTCCAAATTGTCAGTTTGTCGTAGATTCATTGGGAGGTATCTGGACTATTAGGAATGAAGTAGGACAGCTTAATGTGGTATAGAGGAAGTAGCTGTACAGTAGTCCCCCTTTATCCATGGTTTCGCTTTCTACAGTTTCAGTTACCTGCGGTCAACCACAGTCTAGAAGCAGGGGATCCTCTGACATATGGTCAGAAGGTCAGTAGTAGCCTAAAGCTACATCACGATGCCTGTGTCATTCACCTCACTTCATCTCATCACTTAGACATCTTATAATCTTATATCATCACAAGAAGAATGAGTACAGTAAAATACTTCAAGAGAGACCACATTCACATAACTTTTATTACAGTATATTGTTAAAATGTTTCTATTTTATCATTAATTATTGTTAATCTCTTACTATGTAATTTATGTGTTAAAGTTTATCTTAGGTACGTAGGAAAATAGTATATACAGTGTTCGGTACTATCAGTGGTTTCAGGCATCCACTGGGGGTCTTGGAACGTACTGTGGATAAGGGGAGACTACTGCATGATAATTTGCTATATGTAAGAAGAGTTTGCTGTTTGTATGTAAGTTTTATACACTTACTAGGGAGTTGAGAATGTGTGTATGTATATACAAATACTTATATATGAGTAAATATACACATAAAGTGTGTTACACATTAATAAAATTCCTTTCTTCAAGTTCTCAGGATGTTATCTAAACTTGAGATACCACTTTTAGGATTCTTGTACCAATAACCCTAACTTTATCCAAAATAAATTAATTTGTTATTGATAATTCAACTTGGGATAAATAGAAGTTCACATCTGCATTAAAGAAAAGATTTGCTAGGCAGGTACTCTATGAGATTTCAGGAGGCAAAGAACCCATGTAACAGAAAACGTTTTAAAGTTTACTTGTGGTAACTAAACCCTGCAGCCTCTCTTATCTAGAACATGGTTTAGCACTAAAAAGTAAGGGAAAAAGGCTTTGAGCTGCCAAAGGGCCTGTAACAAAATAACGTGCTTTGATTTTTTTGATTTTACACTTAGAAGAGTTCCAAGGGCATTCGCTCAGGATTTGCTGACACTCTAAGATTAAACAAATTAATTTATTTTGGATAAAGTTAGGGTTATTGGTACAAGAATCCTAAAAGTGGTATCTCAAGTTTAGATAACATCCTGAGAACTTGAAGAAAGGAATATTATTCTTGCAATCATGTCCATTTGGTGTCCCACATGTAGCAATTATAGGCAGCTAATTAGAAGGACTAGCAGTGTGAGCAAGAGACAGATTCCCTGAAGGCCCCCGGATAGGCACAGACCTGACAGCCAGAGAGGAGAGAGGGAGGGAGAAGAGGACAGTTCAGCCCTGCAATCCAGGGCACCTGGTGTTGGAACATTCCCACAAACCTGGAGAGCCTCTAAGATTATACATTTATTAAATCACAGCACTTGCCAGCATTTCTTTTTGGGCATCAGCTTCCTTATTTGTAAAATGAGTGTGATCAGGTTATATGTGATTTTCTTTTTTAATCATGGCAGCTGTGGCTCACTATTTCAAGGCTTTGTGTTTCTCTCAGTGAACTAAAGTTAGGAAGCTTGTAACATATTAAGGAAGACTTCCATTTAAAATAATTGTAGAAAGTACTTTGATCCTTAAAGTAGTAAGCATCTAAATTACCTGGAAGGGGTAGTCCTATAACCTCGATGACACTGAATAAACGAAGTGCTCTTCAGAATGATAGAAAATTAGATGCTGCTCATTAGAAACATCTTGTGGGTTTTCTGTGTGGGGAAACTCTTTTTGCTTTGTTGGCCTCAGTCATTTTATACCCTGCATTTTCCTTTAAAGACTTAATAATTAATCACCACCACCACCACCAATATATTGACCATTTTCCTAGTTAGACTGTGAGGAGTTAGGCAGTAAGCTCCAGCTTTCTTATTGACTAAGTTATTTAATTAAATTACTGCAAGGTTTTGGTTAATAAGGTAGCTACTTGCCAAAGCATTCTTAATATCTATGTGCTCTAACGATGATAAGTGTTTTGGAATAGACATTTCATATTTCTTTTTTTCTTTTCACCTTCAAAATAATTAATTGGCTCTGTTATTTATTTTTTGGATTTCTGTTGGTATTCTTAAATTCTTCTTGGGTAATCATATTATTGTCATTGAACCTTAGATTTTTAAAAAGATATAACAGATTAATGTAGATGTAATATTCCTGAAAAAGTTTTAGTGTCTTAACCTAAGTTTATTTTTAATTTTGGAAATACATTTCAATTTTTCTGGTGTAGTGGCACCTCCATGCTGTTATACAAGGTCCTTATGATGTAGTTGGGATTCAGAATTTACAGAATTAAACTTCATTAATAAAATGAACAATCCTTTTTAAAGTAACTAGTTTTAAAAATTTATCATTTAACAAAGATTATACTATGTAGATTGCTATACAACTTACTTTTTCATAACAGTATTTTGTTCTTATTTGAATGATGAACATAGAGCTACCTTTTTAATGATTTCATAATATTCTATCACATAGATGTCTCAGTAACCAGTTTTCCTATTTTTAAACATTTATATTGCTAGTTTTTTGGTGGCTATATTAAGCTCTAGTGACCATCATTGAAATACATTTTTATATATTTGTGCATTTCTATAAAATATTTAGAAATGGAATTGCTGAGTCAAAGTACATATTTAAAAATCTCATTGTATGGCCAAATTGTGCTATAAAACAGTGTGCCAGTTCAGTTTGCTTCACAGTATATGAGAATGCCCATTGTCGCAACTCTTGTCAACATACCGTATCACCACTCTTTCATTTTTGGCAATCAGGTAGATGAAAGGTGGTTTCTTGTTTTGCTTCGCATTTCTTAGCTTTTTAGCATTGTTGTACAACTTGTTATGTTTATTGGCAATTGCATGCTTTTGTGTATTTTCTTTCACACACAGGAGAGAATTGTTCATTTTTTCCTATTTGTAAACATCCTTTGTATATTAGAATACTAACTTTGACATTTAATGCAATTGCTTCCTTCTACTTTTGTGATATAACCTTTGATTTTCAATTACAGTATTTTTCCATAAAGAAGCTTTAAATATTTTTTCAAATTTCAGCTCTTTCTCTCATTATTTCTGTATTTAGGTCGTATAGAATGGCCCTCTAGAGAGTCAGTGCCATGTGGTGGTTACAAGTACACACAGCTGAGTTCTGGTCAGTTTCACCACTGTCAGGTAGTGTAACTGGGAAGCGACTTAACTTCTCTGTGCTGCAGTTTCCTTAACTGTGAAATGCAGACCCTCCTTCAGAGTTGTTGGGAGAACTGAAAGTATTTGTATAGTTCTTAAAACAGTGCTTGGTGCATGGTAAATGCTATATAATTAATAGCTATTACTGTTCTCTACTGTAAGATTAAAGAAATTCACCAGTGTTTTCTAATAGCATTTTTATAGGTTTTTAAAAGATGCTTTGATCTCTGATCCATCTGAAGTTTAAAGGGAAACATAGGGCTCTAACTTGGTGTTCTCCATGTGATTGGCTAAGTGTCCCAGCTTACTGTTGTAAAGTCCCAGTTTATTGATGAATTGTATCTCCTTTATCACTTACTTATTTGTCAGCTGTTTGGAGCTGTTTATTTCAGGTCTTTTTATTGTATGAAGGGCCTAAATTCCTAAATAACCACATTGCAAGTCTTGTACAAAGATTAAAAGAAAGTCATTGACTAGTGAGAATGATATATCTGGAGATTATCAGCTGTATCTTTGCTCACTGGTTCTCATTGGTATTTTGGTGCCTAAAGTGTCTTGGCTTCAGTGACAGAACCCTGCATCCAGCTGCCTCCGGGACCATTTCTCCAGGAGATAAAGCTCTGCCAGACACTGCCGCCGCCACCTGTCCTCCGGCCTCTGCATCCCTGTGCCTCACCTCTCCTGATCACCTGAGCGCCCACTGTTAACTCCTGCTACCATCTCCCTAATGGCTGTGCTTCTGCTCCTCTGGCACCCTCACCCTCAGCATCCAGTGTTCAGTTCTGTTTTGCCAGTTCTCTACTGTCTTTGGAATCCCATGGCTGCCACCCCAGGTCAGGCCACTGTCACCTTCCCCCAGTTCTCGCAGCTCCTTTCTAACCAGGCTCCGGCTTTTGGCTGTGCCCTCCTGTGTCTTTTCTCTGCACTGCAGTGAGAGGCTTCTGTAGTGCAGGTCAGGACACGTCTGTCTGTGAAACCTTTTCTTCATCCTCAGAATGAAGTCCAGACTCCTTTATATAGCCCAGAATTCCCTGGGGACCAGCTCTGCTCCCTGCAACTCCCCCTTTCAGGACTTCCTGCTCCAGTCATTTGGTGTCATGCACATTTTTTTGTTCCCCTAGCTCACCCTTCTTTTTTCTCAGTGTGCTAAATGCTGTTTCCTCTACCTGGAATCCTCATTTTGTCTCTGCTATGAGATATTTTTTAATATGTTTTTATTCCTCTACAATAGTTACTGGTATTCTATTAAATATAAATGTGGCTATTTACAGACGTCAGTTCTGTATTGTGAACTTTGCTGCACTCTTTGCTTTCAAGTTCCTCAGTGTCTGAGTTAGATTTGCCATTTAAAAATCTTGTTAGTTTTTCCTCTGTCATTATGTCTTGGACAACAGTGTTTACAAAAAGTTGTTACATTATTGTAAAGTGAATCAGATTTTCCTATTAGGTTAAAAGGTCAGAGGTTCAGTCTCAGGAAAATATTTTGATGTCTGTACTCAAGCAATGTATTGCTGTCCTCAAGAATAATCTGAGAGCATCTCAAGTCACACAGCAAACGTGCTTACAGGCGCTAAGCGCAGGACTTGGCTGCAGCCTGGGCACATCCGACAAGGTTCTTATCAGCTGCTGGTATCCATGGGCCAAGTCCCGGGGTGCTGATGGGTTGTAGGAAAACTCACACATCAGAGGTGGGGTCAAAGGAAAGGGCCGCCAGGGCCCACTGTCAGCGCTGTGTCATCAGGCCTGTGTGCCTCAAGAATGCTTGTTGAGTGACTGCTGTAAGCCGGGCACCGCGCTGCTGGGGACCCAGCAGGCAGGAAGCTGTGAAGGAGTTTAACTGGGTAACAGTCTGCCTGGTGACGAAAAGGATGCTGGCCTCTGTCAGCTAGGAGTGAAGAGTGTTGGGGGCAGGGCAGGGGGTTCTGGGTAGCGAGAGGTCCCTCCAAGGCCTGAGGAATGCGGGGGAGTTGAATAGGTAAAAGGAACTTGCAAGGAGGTTTTGTGGCCTGGGGGTGGGAGTGGAGGGGTGTGCAGAGAGCACCCCCAGACGTCCACTGCTGGGTTCTGATGTTAGAGAACTGCAAGTATAATTCAGGTAGCTCTGTCTGAGTGGAGAGCAGGGTGCAGATGGGCTCAGGAACAAAGCTGGGGACAAGATTCCTGCCTGGCTCTGGCCAGAGAACCGTGCAGAGCTTTCTGCCTCCTTATTGCTCCCACTGGCCAATCTTTAGATCTTGTTGCTGAGGGCAAAAATAAAAAGCCCTTGTAGTTTGACAGGTAACCATAGTGCCATAGGAAGTGGGTCAGGAGGCCCAGAGAAGGAGTTACATAAGAGCTGGGGCCAGATACTCTGGGGCCACAAGTCTGGGATCTGTGGCTCTTACACTTCCAACAGCTTTCCATAGCTTCCGAGGTTCGTGGATTAGGAAACGTTATGTGAAACAAATTCCATCTGCTCTGGTCCTGAATGTGGTTTGGGAACTGCGTATTTACATTTCAGAGATGGCACAGTGTAGTGATTAGGAATCTGGGCCCTGGGAGTCAGATCTGTTAGCCACTTACTACCTTTGGACTCTGGGGAAGCCACCTGATTTCTCTGAACCTCAGATACTCATCTTGAAAACAGGGTGAGTCGTGGTGATCAGATGAGAAAACAAAGCATGATTCTTGTCCCAGAAAAGCACTCCATAAACATTAACTGTTGATAATATTATTACAAGTAAGTATGAAGACTCATTAAGACCTTTGACTGGGCAAATGAGGATGAAGTTAAGAGACTCATGGTTACCTTACTATAGTTACCATGACTTTAGCAAAAGCAGTTTGTATAGATTTACCCATCATCTTGAGAACAATTTATTTTCCCTTATTATTTTGAAATTATTTAGTGGAAAACTGCAACTTCCAAAATATTATGTGATGTGGGATATAAAGCATGTCATCAGCAGTGTGAGATCAGGGACCTCATCACCTTCTGAGGACTTAAGCCAGGTCTGCTGGGCCTCATTTTCTCATGTGTGGAAAGAACAGGTGGCTTACACAATCTTTTGTTTCCCTTCAAGCTCTAGCAATTTACCAAAATTTTAATTTTAAAATTATTTCTTGCGACTAAATTTAATTATATTTATTGAAACAACAATTCGTTTTTTGAACTTATACACTCTTGGAATTTTAATCTGGGTACCAACTATAAAAAATACAAATGAAAAACAATGAAGGCTCAAAAAATAGAAATCATATTTGTTAACTGACATTAAAAGATGAGAAAATATTTATTTTTTTTAAAGCATGTAACTGTGCTGGTAGTATAGTATTTTGCAAAGAGGAGAAAATAAATTAGGGCAAAGTAATTAGCATGTTTGTGTTTAGCAAATATGCTTAGAGAACAGTTTTGAAAATACCTTTAAATCTAATTATTGGTAACTGTACTATAAAAACGACCTTTTGTCCCTTAACTTTAATTTTATAATGAAGAGACATTCCCCCAGAATAACCTCTAATAAGCAAAGTAGCTCTTTGACTTTTTCCTGTTTTTTGTAAAAGAACTTTTCCTGTGTATTGATAATTCCCTATGTATTCATAAGAAAGCTCTTTGTAAATACACATATGTATACATACTTTTTTTACTTAAAATTTTTGAGAAGGCATGATTTAATGACACATAGTTGTGTTGTTTCCTAATTGTGAAAATTCAGATTTAATTATATTTGGGAGTTCTTTTCACATAATTTGGAGTTAGCAATTGCTGAAGAGGGTGAATTTCACTATGAATCTTTTTTTTTTCTTTTTAATCTAACTGGGACTCAAAGGCTAGAAAATTTTTACTTTCAAATAGATTTGAAATAGGACTTTTTAACTTTAAGTTGTGATTTTACCAACTTGAAACATAGTCACACAAAACTCTTGCCAGTTGCTGTTCCTCACATATAGAACTGCAGCTGCTCGTAATTCATTGTTGAGCACACTGACATGCAGTAGGAATCGCTGTTTGTCTTAGATTCCTGGTGGTGAAGAATACTTGACCCTTCCTGCTTCTGTCATAACCTGTGCAGTTCCTCCTTCTGAATAACCTGATCAGTTATTCCGATACTTGGGAGCACTTACTACCTGGCTACCAGCACATGATTTCCAGACACGGTTGTGATAAGAAATAGAGCCAAGTCCCTTTGGGTCTTGGTTGTCTTAGCATCATTCTTATAGCCATCATGAGTGGTTGTGATTAACTGGCAAGGTTTTGTCACCAATAAATGACAGCTAGACTGTCATTTGCACAATGCAAGCTGAAATCATCTGGCAGTTTTATAAGTGGGTAGTGGAACATTCCCTCTTACTGCAAGAGGCTTTGCTAGGCGAGTTTTAAATAGTGCCATAGCACATGAGAACCCTTTTTGAGCTTGGGTCCATAAAGGCAGTTTTGGCATCAAAGAGAAAAGGTTAATGCTCAAGAACTTCTTGCTTTCTCTTCTCTTACTTCCTGGGCCAAGTTTGGGTGATAAGATATAAAACCATTAGTGTCTGAAGTCAGCTTATCTCTAAGTACAGCAGCTTGCCAAAGAAATGTGTTCAGAATTACATTGTGTAGTATAATGCTTTATTCTTTTTGAAGGTCTCCCAAATTACTGAATGTCCCAGATTTTAATTACTGAAAACAAATTCGTAGAAATTTCTTACCTAAGAAGAGAATATGGCCATACACTGAGCCAAGATGGAACTGTTTTCGTGAGTTCTGTCTGTCTGTTATCCTCACCCCTCCACCCACCAACACATACACAGGCCACCTCCCCTGCTGCTCCCCTCCCCCCCACACACACATCTTGCTACTGTACCGCCTTTTCAGTCCATGCTGGCAAGTTGTCTGGGACTTGCTCTTACAGGGTCTTCGGCAAGCCGCTTACACTAAATTCTGAGCTTTAACAAGGTTTCTGTAATGCCACCACACTCACATTTTTTACTGTATTTCTCAGCTCTTTATTAAAAATAAGTTATGTAAATGATTTGTTTTATAAATCATTTATTGAGCATTGATAGGGTTTGCATTTGTGATTAAATCTGCTTTACATTTTGGATTACCTATACCATACTTTTACTCCTAGGCTGACTTCCTGTCCGCATATGGTGGGGTTACCTCTGCCTCAGTATATCATTTTGAGTGAATGTAGAACACATGAGCTGTATTTTATATTGTCTAGCACCAGAGAGTCCTTAAATCTGTCAGAAAAGATAGTTCAAAGGCATAGAAAATTGGATATAGTCAACTATTGATACCTAATCTATGACAGGTTTTTTTTTTGGTGTATTATGGGAGATTGCCTACATTATAAACTTTGATGATAGCACTTATGTTTTGTAAAAAGTTTCTGCTTAAAGAATATGATATAAAAAATGTTGGTTCATTCTTTCCCATATGCTTAGGCAGACACATGTGCCAAATCTTTTTAAATACAATATTTTGTCTTCTTTCCATAAGCCATTAAAATATCCTGGAAATTTCATAATTTTAAGTTTCTAGCTTTGTCTTCCATGACTCTTTTTACCTTTGAAAATAGAATAAAATCTTGTTTTTTTTAGGGTCATGTGTGTGAATTTATGGTTCAGAGCCTATAGTCACTTGAGACCTGAGAGCCATCACTGCCTCTCCTGCAGATTCTGTGTCACCTGGGATTGTCATGGGGGAAACCCTGATGTCAGTGCTCCTAGCTGCTGCGGCTTTCAGATGCTCCCCTGCAGCCTACACTCTTTTGGAGTTTCTCCTATGAGCCTGGAAGGTGAAACATTGCCAGGTCCCACTTTGGATGCTGGGCAGGGACAGCTGTGCCAGGGTGGCCTCCGTGGCACAGGTCATCTCCGACTCCACCAACAGCTCCTCCTGAATAATACGACTTGTTCAAAAGGATATTGACGCAGTCTCACCTGCTGGAGCATAGAAGCAGCCAATGGGACATTTTTTGGAGACTGGATCAGGAATGGGACGGAGAACAGGAAGGTCTGGCAGTGGCGGTGATGGCTGTAGCTAGAATCAATCTCTAGGCCAGTGAACTACAAAACCTAGGCAGGCTCTAATAGAAAAAGATGGACCGCAAAAGACCTAGGCCTGAATTTTTTTTAACCCATGATTTGCAACTTAATATTTTCCTACTGTTTGTTCTGTAATTCCAATTTAATCACACTGACTACTAGGTGGGCCTTTAGACTGCCATTTCAAAAAAATTGGTTATCATGTTAATTCTTCACTTATTAAATATTTGGAATCGTTGTGTTAGAACTTTAAACATTTTTTAAACACTTTTGAAAATCCTAATCTATTTCAAGCTATCTATGATTTCTTATACAGGACTAACGAAAAACAACTGGAAACAAATGAATTCCACGAGAATTCTTCTCTGACCTCTCTAGAGTCTAGTAGCCCTACTTGGGAGATTGTCTACATTAATGTGACCGTAAATCCTAGTACTTTATTTCACCCTCTGACAACACCTCCATATCCATCATCTCATTTGATGATGAGACAGTGTGAGTAATACTTTGAAAACCAAAATTATTCTGATAAAAAACTTTAGTTTCCCAGATGAAAAGCCTAATTAAAGTGCAGTTCAAATTCAAGAATTCCTTATGGACATATCTGATTCCTCCTTTCCCCCTTTATCTTTTGGGTAGAGAATTGCCAGGTGTCTTTAACTGAAAGGTATTTAACCTGTTCTCCGGCTGCTTATTCTGGTGGGCTGGTAGCTTTGGCTCGGGCACCTCTCGCCTGAGCCCACTACTGTCTGACCATCTGTGCAGGACATTGAGTAAAGTTGCTTGACCACTTTGAGTTTGTCTTCATCTGTGAACTAGAAGTAGTATCTTTTGTACTTCCAGGATTTGAGAAGAAATGAAATGATGGGACATGAAAGTGCTTTCAAAGGGTAAAAATAAAGCGCTAGGAGTTATGGTCACTACGTTTTAGAATGCAGAAGTCCAACCTCAGGGACTCTTAAGTATCAGAGCGGCATGAGAGAGGTTCAGTCACTGTCAGGCTGCACAAGGCCGGGCAGAGTGGTGCTGGGGCGGCCCAGGCCTCATGCACCTTAGGCCATCCTAGTGCAGCACACTCTCCTGCTGGTTCGTCTTCCTGGAAGTAGCAGTAATAGTTAACTGCTCTGCCTGTGCCTGGTACACTGGCTGCATTATATATAGGTTGTCTCATTTAAGCCTTGCACCAACCATTTTTGTAAAGTACGGTTTTTATTCCCATTTTACAAATGAGAAAGTAGAGACGTTGAGAGGTAAATTGTCAGCTAGTGGATGAGGAAGGCTGGATATGAACCCCAGCAATTTGACTCTGTGTTTGCAATCTTTACGATAATCTTTTGCACATATTTTTATATATATTTTTAATCAAGAGATGAGTTTGAGTTATATTGGAGCACAAATTTCATTACCTGTTATTTTCTTTCTTGGCTTTTATTGAAGTAAAATCTTATCTGTTGATGACTTTTTATGCTTAGGTCTTTCAGAATAGACAGGAAGCATTTGTAAAAACATTTTAACATTTTTCATTATTACATGAAGTTCTTATAAAATAAGGCCAGATAAGTTCAGGCTTCAGTGTGTTTATGATGCTAGGGAAACAAGTAGGCTTCAGACTGCAAATATGGTTGAATTTCCTTAATGTGGGAACCTTTGGGAGATGGGCTTGGAGGACATGTGCATTAAAAGCGGCCATCATTCACACCTGGGGAGCCTTTACCTCTCCACAGCACCTGCGCAGGCTTTGTCTCGCCCTCACCCTGTGACACTGGCATCATTCCCATCTTACAGTGGGTGGGAATACCTCAGAAAAGTTAGGTGGCCTCCAGAGCCAAGTGAAGTAGTAGTAGACGGGCACAGTGAATACTCCTGGCCCTCTGCCCCGTATACACACCCTTCCTCGTCTGCGGCTTCGTCCAGCTCACACCAGAGTGTCCCAGTGCTTGCTCTGAGGTGGCTGCCTTGGGTACCTCAGGCATTTTGGAATTCATTTCCTTAAAACCAAATGTAGCTATTAGCTCTCTTTATAAGTGGGTCCTGCAAAAATAGCTAGTTGTCATTTCTCATGGTTTTAAATTAAAGCTTAGTTCAGACTTCAACATTCTTTTAGTTGGTGTGTTTTAATTGTTGGTGTGCCTCTTTGCTAATTTGAGTAAAGATATTAATATCTAAGGCTAGCATCCAGTATAGAATTATGCCTAAATGAACTTAAGTTCATTTATTCTCTTATTGATGTTTGTTTTTTACTGGTAATACAAGTTAACAAATGCCTGCCTACCGAGGATAGGATCTTTACTTTGTATTTAGCAGCCATCTTCTTTGATAATTAAAAGAGCTTGGAGGCCCTGAGGGAATTTAGTAATCTGCCTGACCCTATACCTCCCCAAAGAATAAAGAAGATTATTTTTGAGTTTAACTGTAGAAAAGTCACTCAGGTAAAACCAAAATCTCCTTCAAGCCACGATAAATATCTTTGTTTTAACTGTGTCTTTGATATTCTGTTATTTTGTTTTCTTAAATAATAATAGTAATGTTTGCTGTCCTGTAAATCTCATGTATGTGCTGTTTATGGAGACTTACACTTTCACTTTAACTCAGTGAGTACATGTTCACTGACATACTGTGTTCACACTACTGTGCTAGGAACTGAGTTATCCCCAGGTAAGAGGTGGGGCGGTAACGAGGTAATTTGGTTTTTGTGTTCTCTAACTGTTGATAACTGGCAGCTAGTTTCACGAGAAATTCTTGAAGAAAGCTGAAGGGTAGTTTTAAGTTTTACCTGGATTTGACAGTATTCATGTAAATACTGGATGTGAGGACAGCTTCATGAATACTGCCTATTGATTGTCCTTTTAGGGTACAAATGACGTAGGCATTGAAGAAAAGAAATGAAGAAAGAAATACTGTTGTGCTTTAAGAAAGCCCTCAATAAAAATGTGAGTTGATACCCCCCCAAAAAATCAAGAATGATTCAATGTCAAATTCTTGAAAATCATTTTATTATGTGTATTTTATTTACATACAGCTTTTGAGAAAATAACTTGTGGAAAATAAGATATGATTGATTTTATATCTTATTACACTGATAGGAATTCCTCCTTTGGGATTGAAGTTTCATGGCTTCTCATGAGTGTTTCTGTTGAATGATGCCTTTGCTCAGTTTGAACCCCGGGTTGCTCAGAATCTTTCACAGTTGTAGATGATTGAGGAATGAATGGGGAGTTCCTATGAACAATTGTAATTCCTTGATAGGTAGGGCCAGGCTCATATCCATTCCTCTGAGGAGCAGAGGGGAAGTTCTAGCTCAGATTCCTCCCTGAGGAGTGTCAGGATTTCCTGGAGGAGAATGGAGAAGTCCCTGCAAAGGAGCCTGAGACACTGCAGGAGAGGTGACACCCAGAAGGCAGAGGACAGGACGGCTCAAGGAGAACAGCAGTGCCTGTGGACAGGGAATGCAGGGGCAGCGGCGACTGGCTCAGGACCAGCAGTCTAGAGGAATGACGGCACTGGGCCACCATGCTGCAGTAAGGGTAGGAGGGGCAGTGAGGAAGCAGGGCTCTGCCAGGGAAGCCAGGGGGAGGACAGAGAGGGGAGAGGCAGAAGCCCGAGGGTTTGCACACGCAAAGAAGCATTTGGAGTTGGTTTGGGATTTTTTTTTGTTTGTTTTAAGGCAAGAAGAGGGGAGAATAGGCTTATAGGCTGCAGAGATGGAGCAAAGAGAGTGAGCATGCTTTTCTCAAATACTGACATTTCCCAAGGAGGAGTTTTGGAGGGTACTTGACTGGTTGGTGACTGGGAAGCCAGTCTGCGATGAAAAGTTTGCCATGGTTATGAAATACATACATAGAGGAGTTTCCTTTGTGTTTAAATTATTGTAGCTCATGGCATAACAAAACATGCATTCACTCAACAAATTTAAGAATTGGCTGTATGCAAGGTGGTAGGAATACAGCAGTGACGAAAGAGAAAAACCCCTGCTCTCATAGAGATGATGTTCTACAAAGGTGTGGTTGTAAGTATGCTTGGAACCCATTTCATGGTTTCTCCTTGCACTGTTTTTTTTCATGTTTTGTGGAGTCCCCTTAGGATGACATGAACACTTCTCTTAGAGTGACCTTTCTTGCCCCAAGTGTTCAGAGGATTGCTTTCTGTCCAAGCCTTCCAGGAGGCTCTTGGATTTCTTTACCCTCTAATTGTCGCTTGTAGTTTCCTCATAGAAATACTGTCCCAGGCTCGTTTTAACTGGGTCAGCACATCTGCCTGACTGGTAGCCAAATTTTGATGCTGAAGGTGTAGATGTGGTGACACGCCCAGGGAGGTGATCCAAGAGTAGTTTCTTGGTAATAATAAAATTTTGAAGTTTTAAAATGATTTATTTTGGGGGAAATAACTTAGGACATATTTTTAAATATTCCTTTAAGTATTACTTATCATCTTGCATATCTGATAGGCTTTCTTGGATACAAAGTGGTAGAGATATGGCTAATACTTGGCAGTTATTCAGTCTATCTTTGTCTCACAGAGGGTGACTTGTTAGTTATTTATGGCTAGTTGTTGTGCCATTGATAAATTATGGCCCCTAAACAATTTTTTGAAGTTTTGTCATATCTTGTATATATAAACATTGAATAATTGTGATAGGGAAGTTGTTGAGAACAGCAGCTTTAGCTTATAGGTGAACATTTTGGCCACCCACTCAGCAAACTTCTGTTGAAGAGAAAGGACTCAGAAGTGTCATATGTGGCTTGCCATCCTGGGAATGCTTATGTGGAATAATGAGCAAAACTGACTCAGGTCCCTGGTCTTATGATTTGCCTTGATTCATTTGAATTTTCTAGTTTAGTCATGGTTACATTTTTAACATAAAGCTATCACTGCACCCCGTCTCCCAAAATCTTGGAATAAAATTGACATTCTAGAAATAGGTGCTCTATTTTTCATGCTTATGCTGTGGTTTCAAATGCATCCTGCCAGCTATATCCCCCCCAAAATAGAAGAGTCCAGGTTTGAGGAGTCTAGATTCAGGGTTCTAGGGTTCTAGCCACTGCCCTTCCCCTGGACACAACCCATTCATTGACCCTCTCAGCTAAGTTCCTTTTGTTCCTCACAGGTTGCCTCCTAATAGAATGTGATCTCATGGCTTTGGCCTCTCCCCTCCCAGGCACAACATCTTTTTGGGGGTTTTCTTCAAGACTTTCTATTCCTATTAACCATAGGAAAATCAGCAGGCATTGACAAATTGGAGACATGGACAAGTTCCATAGTTATGGGGAAGTTTTTTCACATAGATATGTAGGCTTATGGTTCTTAGCTTCTTTTACTGACCAACTCTTAATGCTTTACTGAGGCTGAAATCTGTCACTCTCCCCATGACTGGTATTCCCAGCTGTTCTCTTTTGTGGTGCCTCTGGAACTAATGGTGGATGCTTGGTGTACACAAAGGCCTCAGTGAAGCTTATTTACATCTTAGAGATCTTTCTGGTCTGGAGGCTTATGTGGAAAGGCATTTCTTCCTCACAGCCTGCGATGTACAAGTTCCAGGCAGTTCAGAGTGAGCACTGCTAGAATGGAAGATGAGTAAGACAGGCCTTGCCCTCAAGTAAAATACAGCTCAAGGGGAAAGGTCAATCTGTTCTTTATTGAGCACGTATTTATTGGTTCTTCCCATATGCCAAGCTTTCTGAGCTTCCTGCTAGGGTAGGGGACATAAAGTTGAGACTCATTTCTGCCCTGAAGGATCTCACATCATTATAACAGAGTGCTATCTGCTGAGGGGGGAAGGAGGAAGACGCACCTCCTAATTGAGTTAGAGGGTCTGCGACCAGTGGGGAGGGCTGAGCCAGCATCCAAGACAGTTTCTTCTAGGTAGGGGTAACCCTAGAATTTGAGTGACAAGGTGGCAACTACAGTGTCCTAGGACCAGCAGATCTCCTTATGGAAGCCAGACACATTTTATTTTTTGCTTCTGTAATCTAGATAAACTTACACTTTATTGTCAGCTTTGTCTCCATTTTTCAACTTAAAAGTTTTGAGGTTCAGTATTAGCTGGAATAATAGTGAACTGAGTCAGTTATTCAAGGTAAAATGAATATTCACAAGTATGCTTATGAAAAAAGTTGCTGTCATGTTTTAAAACAGGAATAATATAATAATGCTTATTTATTATAAGCATAGTCCTTTGCCCCATTTCCTTTCAGAGTATTCTTTCATAACTGAATTCATTAAAATTAGAAAATAATTGTGATGAATGTCTTTTGAAGCATATACTAGGCTGAGTCTTAATTCAAACCTGCCAGTTTAAAATGAATACAATTATTTGGTTCTACTAAATTGTAGCTTTTGGTATTGTGAGAAGAAATTGGCATATTTATAAATACCTCCAGAATTCTGTTGAAATGAAGAAGAAATGTAGGTAGAAAGTAATGATTCAGATTATACTTGGGATAGGATGTCAGAATTAATGTGCCTTTTCTTTCAAGTGATTAGTGGGCAGATGACATCTTTCATTTTGTTACCTAACTTAACATTTTTAAGGAAAGAGTGCCACCTACTGAAGACTTTTTTTCCTTCCCTCCCATTCCATTCCTAAAATGTTTCACTTTGAATTCTAATCCCAGGAGAGGGTTTATGCCAGACAGTGAACAAAGAAGTTAGGTTCAGTCCCAATCCCATCTTCCAGTGGATTCACTAGGTGGCTAGTGTTGTTAGAGGGAGTCTGTGCCTCCAAAACCAATTGTACATACACAGCCTAAACATAGGCATGATTCATCACTTTGCAAGTTTCAAAACCTTATTTTAATATACTCACTGACCCAAAGACTTTTTTAAGATTGATGTATGGGCACTTGGTGAGCAGGAATAGGTGAGCAAAAGGCTGGGAAGGGATTATTCCAAGTAATAATGAAGGGGATTGAGGAACATATGACATTGGTCACGATCTGCTGGGGGGACCTGAGTCTTTTGGGGGATAGTATTGGTGCAGAGATGGTTTGATCACAGCCTAGCCATAGGTCATTTGGTGAAATTTCTGAGGTCAAGTTGCAAATCCACATACCTACTTCACAGTAAGCCATATGGTACTTTTTGTTAGTTCTTAACAAGGACATACTATCTCTTCAATGAAAGGTTGAGAGCATGAACACCAACAAACACACCAGTGTGAGAATGAAAAGATTTTGAGAATTTGACATGGCCATTATTATTGACACATTTGTGCTGTTTTGGCATAACTTATTGCTAAGCATCATTTGTCTCCAGCCTTTTCCCACTTGTTTACTGGACTATGCAAGTATAGAGTGATATTTTTAAATAGAGGTGGACTATTTAGTAGTTTTTATACATGATGTAGATTAATTGTATACCCACTAAGGGATGATATTTTGTATTAAAATCCCAAATTAAAAAACAAACATATGTAGTGTAAGGTATTAGAATTCATTCCATATAAAATGTTTATGTTGTCTGACTCAAATATTTTAACCTGTGGAACACCAGAAGTAATTAGCCAAAGGTTAGTCACTTTTTCAGTTTAAAGAATAAACTGCATCTAAGAGAGCAGATCTTAAAAGGATAATAAATAAATTGCAATGACATCTACTCATGTTACTTAAAATAAGGAGTATTAAGTGGCTGAATGACAAGCAGTCTCTGAAAACATTATAATTTTTAATAATAGGATTATATTTTAGCAGTGATTATTTCCAGAGTAGCACTCAGAACGACTCATTAAATATTAATATTGTGTCCCAGCTTTTCTGCATTTAAACATTTTTTAAAAGGAAACAGTCACTTCTCTGACTTTACACATATTAAGCATTTCTGAAATTATGATAGCAGATTATGAAAAAAGCAGGCGGTGTGGCTGCAGAGAGCCCTGGACCGGCGGGGCGGTGGAGGAGGCATGGGGCGTTAGAGTTCAGGGTGAGCCATTGTCACAACAGGAGCTAAGACTTGGCCATAGCCGTCACGTTCCATTTCTCCTTTCACGCTGCTACTTCACATCTTTTTGATGTGTGGCACTTAAATATGCAGAATGGTTAGGTGTCTTTTAAAGAATGGAAATTTGTGTTCATTTAAAAAAAAGGAAAGAGACTAGAAGAGTTAACATTTTTAGTAAAAAACAGCCTCAAAATCCACGTTTTTGTGGTCTCTCCTTTCTTAAATGTTTCTCCTGACAGCGTTTGGTCTTTCTGGGAGAGCTCTGATAGAGTCCTTTACACATAATGCTCAACACTCTTTCAGGAATTAGGTTTGAGCTGCTTTTTTTACAGTGACTATCAAGGGTACTGAATCTAAAAGTTTAGTATTTCCCAGGCTGATTTTTCACAAGGTCTGCAGATCCTCATGTGTACCATGTTGATGGTGGTGGTAATGTTAAGAAATGATTCTCTTAATCTTTAAAGGATTTTAAAACACTGGGAGCCACTGGATTACAGGAGTGGCAAATAATATTTTATGCAAATAAGCTACTGGGAGGTACTCTCCAGATTTAACAATTAAAGGGTGTTTTTCGGTCCTGTTAAGCTTCATATTTTTTGATGTTTTATCTCCCTTATAGGACTATAGCATTTATATAATGGCATTAATAAATGAGTCATAAGGTTCACATTGGATGGCCCTGAAATGTCACCTTGTAGTCTGATCTGATTTGGTAAGTTCGTGAATTCCAGAAAGTTGTGAATTACTTATGATCATGTAGATGGTTAATGGTATAGTTGGATTTGACTCTGAGTCACTAAACTCCCCCAATGCTATTTTTTTTCTTTGTTCCATGAAGCTTCTCACAATGTAGAGTAGTAGTTCAGTAGCACGTTTATTTTTATAAAGAAGTATTTCAGCTATACAGAAAAATAAAAGGAAAATATTAGAGAATAGTATAGTGAACAGCCATAAAGCTTCCATCTATATTTAATAAATGCTAATATTTTATCATATCTGCTGTGGTTGTGTGTATGGGTGTGAATGCTTTAAAGAAACAAATATTAAAGTGGAGCCTCCTTTGTTCTACCTCCCTCCTGGAGCCTCACAGATAACGGACCTCATAGCAGCCTTCACATTCCAGATGTCTCTAGTCAACTTTGTTACCTTCTGAAACTAGAAAAAGTAGTTGCATTTTGCTATTTTTATCTGTTTTTTAACTAACATACTGTTAAAAGAAATTATGAAGCAACACAGTGTAAAAGGAGGAGGACAGGGCTTTGAAGCTCAAGAGACTTGGTTTTGAGACTCAGAATTCCCATATACTGCAGATTCTCAGTCAAGTTGCTTAATCTTTCTGCAGGAGTTTTTTATCCCCACAGTGAAGATGATGTTTCTTTTTACTACCTTGTAGCCTGTGTGAGAGTTAGATCCACTGTATGGACAGCGTGTAGTAAGCACCCAATACAGAGGAGGTGCTCTGTAAAGAGTAGCTTTAATCATCATCATTGCCATCAATAACAGTAATAGCAGTTGTTGTAGGAGTTACATTTATTGTGTTCTTAACCATGTACTGGCATTGTTTTAAGCGCTTCATACGTGTTCAGTCATTTTAAAACTCTAGGAGGTGACAGCTGTTTGCAAAGGGCTTAAAACAGTGAAAGGCACATAGGAAGGGCATCAAAAATGTTGACTATTATCTCCATTTTATAGAAGAAACTATTGGGAGGAAATCAGGAAGGATAACTTCCTTTAAAGCACTTTATATATATATTAACTTATTTTATCCTAATAGCCACTCTGCGTGATAGGTATTGTTATCCCCATTTTACAGTGAGGAAATTGAGGGCCAGAGCCACACAGCTAGTGTCAGACCTTAGATTTGAACCCAGGCAGTACAGCTCCAGAGCTCATGCCCCTGAGCACTGTGACATATTTCTTGATTATGTTTATGATCTGACTTTTTACTTTATTTACTCTATCCTAGGAACATATCCTTCAAGCTATGTCATCTCTATTGATTAAGAAGTCCTTTTGGTTTTGCTGTGTACACGGCCCAGATTTTACTGGCTTGGATGACCCATAACAGACCCCCAGCACTTCCTAAACTCCCCAGTATGGTTGGTCTCGCACATGCTGGTGAATGAATTTGGTCAGTTGTTCCATAGCCCTCGCTGGACAGCACTGGCTCTTCAGCAATCACAGCCATGTTGGTCTTGCTGCCTCTGCTAGTCACCGGTGCTGCTCCTGCTCCAACCTGCTTCCTGCCAACCACTGCCAGGACTACCGTCTGTGGCAAAGACACACCAGTGCTTCCACTGTGCCAGAGCCCCTGGAGTTTGCAATTAAGTGAGGACTATGCCCCAGGCCCCTTTCTTATCCCATATTCTGGGGGCTTTCCTCTAGGCATATAGAGAGTTTTAGAGAAAATGGCTTGCACTTTGGCTGATACCTTCTTTGTCTTCACCCCAGACCCTTGACAGAGAGTGAGTGGACTGAGCCAGGGACAAATCTTAGTGACAGACTCTGGCCTCTGCAAGTGGTTAGATTGGGCCAAGTTTGAATGTCTGACACCTGCTTCTCTTAGCATTATTTGTATCAGGTGTTTTTTGCCAGTCTTTCTAACTGACTGTCAAATAATCTTTTCCCCCCATAATTTGAATTCTTGGAGGCATAGTTGCACTAAAGACATGCTGTATTTTGTGATAGCTCAAGAAGTCTTATATTAAGACCATAAGACCACCGGTGTTAGTTTAGTCTCTGGATTTTCCTTCTTAGACATAATGGCTAATTTGAGCCAGAAGGACTGTAGAGATGATCCAGTACATATTTTTCAGAGTATATATATTCCAGGGACCACTACTCTATGAAAGGTGTTCCACTAAAATGAACTTCTATACCAAGTAAGTTTAAGGAATGCTATGTACGCTCTTTATTTTTCCTCTTGTAGTACTATAATGCACATAGATCTCTAAATAAACCCATTTAACTTCATTTTATCTAGCAGAATCATAAGCTGTTTCTATTTTATAGAACATAATTTTCACCAAAGCTGTTTCTTTTGTCTAGAAAATCCCCTTTCAGCCTTCATCAGGTCCATGCCTGCCACTCCGGTTCTTTCCTTTAAAATATTCAGGCATCACCTCCTGCATGGATCTTTCCAGGACTCCCCTAAATAAAATTAAGGATGGAAGTCCACTCTATCCTTGCAACTATTTATGCTATACTGAAATACATCTGTCATAGCAGAGATGGCATTGTATTTTCTCTGTTCTGTTAGACTAAGCTCCTGGAGGGATAGAGACCCTATCTTATTTATCTTTTGTTTCTTTATCCCACTCTATTTGTATCTCTGTTGCCTAGTCCAAAGCTTACACATAGTAGGCGTGCCAACATTCAGTGAACGGAGTGGTTTTCTAGCTTTAAAAGCATAGAGAAGAAAAGCTACATTTGTCAGGAAGTCATTCTTCCTCATTCTGAGCATCCCAGTTAACATGCCTTTCCACCAGCTAGAAGGAAGTACTATAGAAACAGTACCAGCTGTTCTGTGGGGTTTGAAAGAAATCTTTCTCCTAGCAAAGGCTGTAAGAGGGCTTTGTGCTCTAATTCAGCACTATATCCTCTTTTCCATAAATCTGGGAACATTAAAAACCACCCAAGGTTTTTATTAACATAGAAAGTACTCACTCAGAATGTTACATTTTTAAATTTAAGGCACTTTCCTTAAACTATGGAAGGGGAATATGTACAGTAAGTAACATCACTTTCCCAATTACTAGCTTTGTTCATTTGATTCCTTAGAATACTCAAACTGAGCTGCCACATTTCTTTAAATATAATTGACTTAGTAAAAATGTAGTCACACACCCACTGGAGAAAGTTCCAAAAAAACCCAACCACACAGAAAAGCCTCCATATGACACTGATTTGGTATCTTTTTGATGAAAACCAAAATGGTGAAGGAGCAGCCATCTCCACTGCCCCGCCCATCCCCCCACCCCCCAGACCTGCTTTGCGCTGTGAACTGTGTACCAGGGCTCTTGGGGAACAGGATGCGCTGCTTTGCTGACAACTGCTGCACAGTAGTGGTGTAGGAAGTTCGATCTGCTTCTCTAATGTTGTGTTAAAGCTTACTACATTGACATGTCAGGTGTCTTTTAGACATTCCTAACCCTAAATTTGTCAAGTAGCACAAAAAGGGTAATTCTTGAAAGGAAATGCACATTTAGCCAAATACTATAAAAAACTTTGCATCCTTTTCCTTGCTTTCTGATCCATGTTCAACAATTAAGGAAAAGGATGCTCCTTCGTCCCATTTCTTGCCCCCAAAGGTTTCTAAAGGTTCTTCGTCAACTATCAAGGACAACAAAGGAAGGAATAAACAGTGGAATTTTTAGCACTGAATATCAAAAGAATACAAGTCTACAGGATTAAAAGTGTTTGATGCGTTCATGGGTTTTCGTTGGAAAGGAACAAATGAGAAATGGGACCATATTGTGATCTGCCTCTGTAAACATTGGCTCTCAGAAAATAGTTTGCTTTAAACACAGTGGATCTTCTAAGTTCTTGAGTGATAAGAAAAAAATAGTGCGAATCTTTCCCCCTGGAAGATTGGTAGAAGAATAGTAGTCTTTAGAAATATTGTTACAAAGGTGATATTGATGAGAAAGTATCAAATAAGAAAAGTATTTTTGAAAAATATTTAGTTTAAGTAGTAAACATTCCAGTGATAGCTCGTAACTTTTCAGTCCATTTGTTTTGTCTATCATTGGTAGAACAGCATTCTTTATTTTTCTGTCACTAAGATTTTCATATATTTTGTAAAATGATGTCATAGCAATAATCACAAAATTCATTTCTGCCCAGTTCTGACCATTTTTATAATTTTCACTTGTCTACACAAGTCAAAAATTTTATAGTTCATTATTTGTGAATAGAATTTCATTGAACTTGAGTAAGAGTCATTATAGAACTGCCAACATGTTGGTTCCACTGTAGTCTGGTTGGTTTTTATGCCCACATATGAGCATGCTGATGTGAAGAGATGTTGCCCTCACCTTCCCTGGTTCACTCTTCAACTGCTTTAAAAATAAAAATAAAAATTGTGATTTCAAATTGCTAGTCTTCTAGGATTTTCATTTCCTTACTAACCTGATGTTAACTTGATTTTGTCTTATTTTAGTTTCCTTTAAAATTCCTAGCAGTTTAATAGTCATTGCATATTCTTCATTGTCTGTGTGGCTGCCTCTCACCCTCTTAATCTCACTATATATCTGAGCTGTCTGAACTATCTTCTTCTGGCAAGTTTTAACTTATATTGCACTTGGACATATTCTGAACTGGTCAGTTACACACTTGTCAATACATGTTATTATTATATATCTTCTGCCTTGATAAGGTATACATAGTCACTTTCATTCTCATATAAATTTGTTGATTTTTATATTCATCTATTGGCACATTTAGAGAGAAGAATGATTCTTTTTTTCAGATTTGGGTAGAACATCTTGGTTCTGTTATTGAATGATGGCATATTAGGTTGATTTGTTTGTGGTACATTAATAACTTGAATGTGATGGCTTATTAATGGCATCTTCCAGCTACATTTCTGAGAGACATGGATGTACCAAGGAAACTAAAGTTTTTTCACTGCTGCTTTATATTCTTCCTGGGACTAGGCAGGTGTTAACGGGATGATTAGAAAATCATTTTTCATTGTCTCTTTCTCTTGATTTATCTGGGTCTCAGCCACAGGAAACTCAGCCCCTTAGTTTGATGGTATCTACTCATACATAACCATGTCCACCTGAAAGTCTAGCCTTGGTGTTTTTACCTTATATACATTAATAAATTTGGAGGCTATTGAAGTCCATCTAAAATGTATGTATATTAATTTTTCAAGATTTACTTTTCCTGTAAGGCAATTTTATCATTTATATTTGAATATTCCTATGAATATTTGTGATCAAGAAAGGTGCCATTTAATCACAAAATTGCCTTGAGTAGAATTAAACAAAAATGTAATTCATAAAAGAAAAACAACCTAGAATCTCCTTTCTTTCTTCACTTAATGTATCCTCTACTTATCATAATAGTGTCCTAGTTGGTAGTTCTCAATATTTTATGTACATTTAAAAAATATATTTTAGCAGTGTCTGAATTTGTAGCACATTGAGTTATAATTACCAGGCATAATTTACTTATCAATCCCTGAGAGTTTATTCAGTATTCTGTAGAATAGCAATTGCTTTAAATACATTCATACTTTCCTAGTATACATATAATAACATATAGTATAGGAGAACTACACAGTTAAAACACAGTTTTTCTTTTTGATTCACTTGTCTTCTCTAAAGGGAGGCTTGAGGCATGTAGTTTATTCCATAGACTAAGTCAAAGGAAACTGACTTAAAAAAAAATTCCATATAGAGTTGCTAACTTTATGAGTGGTTTGATACTGCCTAGTATATCTCTGCCTTTTGTGAACTCCCTGTTGTTACATTTGCACGACTGTTAAAACAATCCTTTATATATCACTAATTCAGAAGTAGGAAAACCTTTTGAAATTCCTCCTGTTCTATTGAAATTGTTTGAATGTCCCCAAGGTACTAATTTGTGGTAGAAGTTACGGTTAAACAGGCAGTGTGTATCCAGTATGTGTGCTGGGCACAACATCCACATGGGTGTTTGTTGATGAGAAGTGATACCCAAGCTACTCCCAACTCTGAATCTGACTGCTTACCTAGCCCGTGGCATCTGCTGCTTTGACTGCTTTGTTCATAGCTGTAGGACATGCCAGGGGAAAGGCCCTACCTTCAGAAAACTTGCACTTTCCTTGGCTATGTGGGTTGGCTTGGGTCGGCTAGTGAGCGAGCTTTTGCAGTATGATTATCCATGAATACATTCTTTTGGTTTAGTTTTGGTTAATTTCATAATTCTACTTTTCAAAATCCTGTAATTTTTTGCTGGGGAATAATTTTAACCTTAAAACTCAAATGGGATGATATATTAATAGAAACTAACCCATGATGTCAGATAAATTGACTTTAGTATGTACATGACAGTTAGAATAATTTATAAATATAAAGCAATCAAAATGGTAGTTGATAGTAGGTTATATTATTCTTTTGTTATTTGACCTCCATATTATTTAGCTTTTGATGTGGCTAACCAGAACATAAGCTTTTTTTTAAATTGTAATATAGTTATACAGTATGATATTGGCTTCAAGTATACAACACAGTGATTCAACAGTTACCTCCATTATTAAATGCTCACCCCCAACTAGTGTGGTTACTACTATCTCAACATAGAAAGATGTTACAGAATTATTGACTGTATTCTCTATGCTGTACTTTCATTCCTGTGACTAAATTACGTTGTGATTGAGATTTTGTGCCTCTTCATCCCCTTCACCTATTTAAACCAACCCACTGCAACTCCTCCATTTTAAAAAAGGAAGAAATCTTGCCATTTGCCACATAGATGAACCTAGAGGGTATTATGCTAAGTGAAATATCCAAGCAGAGAAAGACAAATACCATATGACTTCACTTATATGTGGAATCTAAAAGCAAAACTAAACAAATGAACAAAATAGCAATAGACTCATAGACAAAAAGAGAAGAAGCTTTTTGAGGGTGAAATGCTATGTCTGTACCCCTCAAAGGACTAATAAACAGAAAGGTTTGCACAATACCAGAATTACTTTCCCCCCTCCCACCTAAGATAAAGATTTCTGATAGAGATTCCCTGTGTTATAAAACTGATTATACCATGGCCATACCCATATTAAGAAATCAGCCTCCTTTGTTGGTGCTAAAGGGGAGGTATTTATTGCTTAGGAAGGAGAAATGTAGTTGCTTGTTTCTTGTAAACACAGAGAAGTTGTGCCATCTTTATTCTCAGTGACAGATGTCACTGAGCATAACCTGCAATAAAATCTTTTGGGGACTAATTTTCAAAATGTGAACCATTTTTATATACTGTTACTTCTTATGTAAAATTAGGTATACTGTAAACGTTGCATTACATAAAGATGGAAGAGTTGTCCCTACCAATTATCTTACTAGGTCCTTCTTGCTCAGAAGAGGGAAAAGAGACTAGTAGTTGCAAATGACAATACGTAGCTGGAGAAATTAACTTCTGGGAAAACAGAGTCATTCCAGTATTTAGATACAGATATTTGGGCCTCAGATGTAGGTCGAGTTTTAAGCACTGTAAACACCCATTTTCCTTTTTGCCCAATTAGAAATGAGACCGTGGAATCATTCATATCTGAGTTTGAATCCCGCATTTTTCTCATGCAGACTTTATCACCTTGGACATGTAACTTAACCTCATCTTTTTTTTAATCTGCTAATGGGATAGTAAGAGTACCAACTCATGAGAATTGATTGAGATGACCCATGTGGATCATCAGCGCCCTGGCCACAGTATGGAATTGTTAGCCTCTGTTAACAACAAGGCCTTTAGCTTCACCATGCCCTCTCCCTGTCCTTTCTGAAGGCATTCCTTCTCTTGCCTGTTACCTGGAAACTTAAGGGTCCCACAATGAACTAGTTTTGTTTTTAAAGATAGTTCCTCCCTGACTGTGTTTTTCCCTTTGTAACAAAGCTTGTAAGTTTAGTATATGAATTCCTGCTACTTCGAAGACTTCGCAAGTGAACCTCGCTTGGGTGGCTCTGAATTGTGCCTGCCCCAAATAATTCAGTGTATTTCCCAGGGTTCCTTGATAGTCCTGAGACACCAAGACAGCCGCGATTCTCTCTATATAAACTTGTCAGTAGTCTGTACTGCATGAATGTTTGTACTAAAGTTAGACCTCATTAATTTCAAGAAAGGTTTTATATGGTTATAGTCTTTGTTACTCCTATTACAGTGAAGTACTCTACTAATGAACAGAATTATGTGCTTCTTTAATTCTAAAAATAGTTGCCATTGTAAAAACTTGTTTAAACTTCTTTGTAATCTCATCAGATAGATATCAGCATAAATATCTGATGCTGACTTGTAAAAACAATGAGACCTGTCAGTGACCTGCCATACCAATGAAGAGCACAGGCTTCAGAGTTAGATCAGCCAGGGCTTTAATCCGGGTCCTACTTATAAACTGTGTGACCTGGGCATGTAACTCAGCCTTTCCAAGTCTCAGATGGTAACAACCTCAGAGGGTTGTTGGGAGGGTGAAGTGTATATAAATACTTGCAAAGACCAAACACCTTTCCTGGAATGTAACATTAACTTTCTCTATTATGATGTAAGTCCAGCAGTTACTTCTCCATATAAATAGTTGTGGAGCAATGTAATATTGCCATGCTAAAGATGAGCCGTTAAAAAATATCTTTTAAAAATTGTAGTAAACTTGGTAGAATTCTATTTTTGAGTTTATCAAATATCCTCTGTGTGCCAGGGTAGTGTGCTGAATTAGTGTTTTAGTCAGGCTCTTTGGGGTTGCAGAGAAGAGAGGCATGTTAGAGTTTGAGTGCAAAGTAAAGGACGAGTGAAGGTTCCTTCATTGCAGTGTACTCATGTAGCCTCTGGAGAACTTGGCTATTTACCATGCAGGAAGATTGAAGAAGCTCTCATCATCTGATGGCATTTCGGGGGACCCAGGTGCAGATCTTATGGTCACCTTTGCAGCTTCTTCCCTTCTCTCCATCTCTAATTGCATCTTCCTTCTGACTAATTTCTCTCTTTTCTTATTTCTATCTCATTGCTCTTCCTTACTACTTTGCTTTTTTTCTGTCTTTTGGTGCCATTCTTCCTGCAGTTACGCTGTCTGTGTATCTGCATCCAGACTCCCACACAGAGATATAGCAGAGAAGGTCCTTGGACCAGGGCACATACTTGCACCAGGGCAACTGAGGACTGCAGATGGGTGCAGAGGTATAAAGCATAGTGTCCTAAACCTCGGACACCACTCTCAGAAGGCGAGGTGGCTCTGGCTGGATAGGCTCTGTGGCTTCATTTTCATGTTTGTGACTTTTGTGCCCTGTCTGGGACATTTGGCGCTGATGATAGAAAAATGAATTTAGATGTTGTAGCCTATCCTGGGAGAGCTCCCAATGTGGTGAGGGAAGCAGATACTTAACACAAATATTCAAGTTCATGCTTTATTATAATTAATATTAGTGTACTGGTAGGGAGTGGTTAACTTCCATAAAATGATGGTAGGAAATTCTTTACTGAAGGCATATGAGATGACAAAAGGCATTCCATCAGGAAAAAAATCAACTGCAAAGGTGGAGAGGTATGAAATATCTTGGTGTGCTTATTAATAAGGGAGTGTGTTTTCGTGCTGTGAGAAAAGGGCAGCAGCTAGCATTTAAGGAGCTCCAGGAAGAGGGTCTAGTACATGATACCAGTGAGGTTAGTCAGAGGGTAAGAAGCAGAACTAGGAAAAGGTCATCTAGAAGTCTAGGAAGGGGAGATTTACAAAAGAGACAGCCCAATCAGCAATGGCTGGAACCACAACAGCTCAGTTAAAGGGAGGACAAAGCCCTTCACTGAGAAGGGGCCCTTGAAGCATATAGTTTTTTAGCAGATTATTTCTATAGGTCTAGAAAGCAACTAGATTAGAAACCTAACCTCAGGGGGAAAAGGTTCCTTAAGCTCTAGGTCAGTCACAGATTCATTCTGAGGAATGTTGAGAAACCAAAAAAGGCAGGAAACCTCATGTTTTCTAAGTAATTACAGGAAAGGAAGATAAAGCTTTATCTGTAACAATGTTTAAGTTTTTCATATTTATTTGGATAAAATTTTATTTTTTAAATCTTCATAGTAGTTTTCTGAAATACATGTTTGTTTTGCTAGAAAGTCAGAAATAAATAAGCTATTATTTTAGTTAAAATAACGGGATGGGGTTCTAGATAATATATAAGGCAAAAATAACTCTCCACACTCATATTTAACCAAAATGGAGAGAGCCCTTTTAATCTCTAACTGGTGATTTTACAACTGTCTAGATTAGTTTGTGTTAAAAAAACAAAAGTTTCCTGTTATAGCTCTAATATTAATTGGATAAGAAAACAAACTGCTGCTATACATACATGCATATACACATCTGATAAAAATAAAAATCCTATATATCTGATCTATGAAGACTATATGTTAGAACAAAACAATAAAAGTACATAAGAAAAACTTGTTTTTCTTCCTAGTTTGGTTTCTGTTTCAGAGAGAGATGAAACTGAGTTGCCATGAAAATTTTCCTAGCAAGAAAATAGGATATATTGTGTATTTCATTGACACTAAAATCCCATTGGTTGTAAACTGTACCATTATTTTATATACCTGAAGAAAGGAAACAAAAACCTGCCAATTAAATTATAACAACACTTAAGTGTAAAGAGGCATTCAGATTTCAGAGATATTAAAATGTGAAAAAATACAAATTTTAGAGTTAATTATATGTAATTATTATTGTAAAGACAATAGTTTGGGTTACGTTTGCAAATTAATTTAGGGACAAAAATTGTTCTACTGAATAACATCTAAAATTACAAACTTAGTCTTAAGTAAATACAAAACTATAAAAAGATTAACATGAGTAGTGATTAAAATTTAAAACTAGGAAGGTCTTTATGGCTGTCAGAGATGTTAATAAATAATTATTCATTTAGTATTTGTTTCAATACCTGTCATAAACCAGACACTGATAGATGTTGCATATATAACAATAGATAAAACACTGGTGCCTGCCCTCACGGAGCCTGCACTTTGTGGAGGTATGGATAGGGTTGCAAATCGCAATGAGCACTCCAGAGAAAAAGTGTAGTGCTGTGAAAGAACAGAATAGTGGTTCCTGACTAAGATCCAAAATGTCTCAGATGAATTAAAGTAAAGCGAAAGAGTGAATAGAGATTAATGAGATGAAAAGTAGACAAGTAAGAAACAGCCCGTGCAAAAGCCCTGAGCAGGAAAGATTGTGGGGCTTTTTTTAGCAGTGAAAGAAACAGAAGGGTTGGGTAGGCGCCTGGGGTACTTCAGCTAAGGTAATACCAGATAGTGCAGGGCCTCTAACTCTGGGGGGGGAAATCCTGGGGCAGCATACCTTTGAAGCCGAAATCAAGAAAAGGAAGAAATAAAGTGGGAGAAACCTGTTTATTTCTTACAAGCAGTCATCCTGCATCTCTCTCCACCAGCTGCAGAAGAAGGGGCCCCACCCAACCTCTCTGATCCAGATATGCCCTTCCTTGCCCCTAGCTCACCCTTGTAATTACCTATTGATATTGATATTGACTAGTTCTCTCCACCCTTTGGAAACACCTATTAATATGGAAATGCACTAAGGCCCGGTGAGAGATTCTGGAAATACTGAAATTTTACCCACAGCCCACACCTCCAGAAATCTTGCCTTACAATCTACTCATTCCCCATCTTCTGCAGTGGCCCCTGTGCAAGAAAACTGGTGTGTTGTAACCAGACTAATAACATACAATAGCAACAGCAGTAAAATCATGATAATCCTCATGATTCAATTAGGTTCAAAGTCCTATGCAGATTAAGTCCATAGCTCACCCACTCCACAGGCAGTCAGTAGCTGAACAGGTAGGGAGTTCAAAAATCATCACATGGCAGTTGCAGTCAGGGGGTGCGTCCAAGCCACAGGGACTGTAGAAGAAAACCTTAAGGGCGATAAGATACACGTTTTAATGATAACAGCATAGGCAAATCTTGCCCATCAGGTAGGATGCACGCAAGAGAGTGGTCCTGGGATAGGATAGTGGCAGGAATGGGATCTCGACCTGGCCTAGTATACCAGACTTTCCCCTCCCTGTGGGAGTTACAGATGGGTCAATATATAGGGCTACAGGAGGTACATGCACTGGCCATAAAGATAGACCAAAACATCCCTGTAAGATGCTCTTACCTCCTAGACATTTTGGGTATACTACTGTGATCTTTAGGGGCCACTCTGCTGTTATTCCGGGAATACACAGGAGGCCAGCTTCCAGGCCTTTACCTCAAGATGCCAGAAGGGCCTGCCATCCCTGATCCATGTGTCGTGATGTCCAGGGCCATGTCCACTCAACAGAGTCTCCAGGGTCTAACACAGATGGGGCTGGCAGCAGGATGTTGCTCTGCTGGCCATACCAAGGCTTCAATAACTCCTCTTTGGTTTGCCCATACAGTTAGTTATATAGGAGAGGCAGCAAGGTGTGTGAGCATATCCACAAGGCTCAAGGCTCCTTTCGGGGTTTCTCATTCAAATGCCGTAGCACTGTCCATAAACAAACTGACCAGCCCCGTAGACTATTGGTGTCTGACTTCAGGTCAGATTTCAGCAAACCACTGTACCTATCTTGCCTGCCCCAGTAGGATTATATGGTACATGAAACTTCCACTTTATTCCTATTTGCTGCACCTATTCCTGTAACACGTGTCCAGTAAAATAGGTGCCCTGATCACTCTCAGTCACCTGCAGTTGGCCATAGGCTGCAAAGAGATGCTCTAGGACCCTCTTGGTGGTTTGCTGATCTGCATGACGTGCAGGAAAAGCAACCAACAGTCCAGTAGCTGTGTCCACACATGGCATGCTGATATCCTTCTGATATGGGCAGAGGCCCAATATAGTCTATCTGCCACCTGACAAGGGGTATTGGCCCCCTTACTATTATCCCATGTTGCTGCGGGACTCGGTGTAAGTCCCCCTTAGAGCACCCAAGGCACTCCTTCCAGGCTCTGCTGACTTCTCCAAAGGTCTACCGCAAGCCCCACTGAGAGGCTACACCCCACATTGTCTTTTGCCCTGCATGCAACAAATTCTGACGTAACCATTGCGCTATATCAGAGGCAGGCTTTCCTTCTAGCTGGTGCACCTTGGCCAGTGGGTCTGCTTCATCATTCCCTGGGGGTGCCAAAGGCAAACGGCCAGTCACATGATAATACGGTAACAGTCTTAGTCTGACCAGAGGCCCATAGGTCTTACCACAGCTCTTGTCCCCAAAGGGGCCAGTGACCAACTATCCAATTGGCATGGTACAATGTTGGTAGCCACAGGGTCAAGCCCTGATAGACAGCCCCGCTGTCAGTGCAGACAACTATGGGGGAATCCTGGGTGATCATGAGCCACACTGCCCGCAACTCAGCCCATTGGCTGCTCTTCCCATCTCCATCCTCCATCCATATTGTCTCAGTCTTAGGATAGAAAGCCACAGCCCTCCACTTCAAGGGCTGCCCACGACTGGAGCTGTCTGTATACCAAGCATCTTCAGGGGCTTTTCCCTCCTGATAAGGACTTTCAGCTACCAATGGCTCAAAACCAAGTTATTGCTGCTTTCCACTGGTATACTCAATGGCCCCTATAAGCATTGGAGTTCTCCACTTAAGGGGCTAGTAGAGAGGGTGCTACTGCTGTAAATATGCATCCCATTTGGCCAGTGTAGGTGTCTGTGCCATGCCACTCTGTGGCCTTTGGGTCTAGTCTTGCACCTATCCCACAATGGGATAGGTGTTTATTACCTTGTCAGAGCTGTTCCAGTGCTGGGCTCCGTAGCCAGCAAGGCATGGTACACATCAACCAGTGCTTCTCTCTCAAGGTGTACCGGACCTCTGCTTCTTTCCATAGTTGTGACAAGAATCCAGTAGGTTGGCGTGTCTGTTCAAGCCACTGCCAAAGGCCCCATCCATAACCATCTTCAGTTGCATGAAGATCTAGCTCATAGGGCCTTGATGAGTCTATTACACTCAAGGCCTATCCGGCCTTGACTGCTTGCTTAGCAGCATGAAAGCAGCTGCACATGGCTCATCCCAATCCCACCTGATGCCCTTTCATACCAGCTGATACAAAGGCTTCAGAATTTGTGCCAAGTGTGGGATAAACATTCTCCAGTAGCCCAAAAGACCCAAAACTCTTGTAATACTGCTACAGTGGTAGGGGTAGGGAAAGCCTGGACCTTGTCTATGACTGTTTCTGTGATAACTTTAGTTTTACTGGACCAGACAACCCCCAAGAACTTTACAGACAAACCAGGTCCCTCCCTTCTCCTTTAGATGTTGCAGCAGTCTAGGAACTGCCCCTTCTAAATCTGCAAGAGAATCAGATGTGAGCACATCATCAATGTAGTGAAACAGCTGCACTTTGCGGTTTCTTCCATGTGGCCAGGTCCTGGGCCACAAGTCCGTGACAAATGGTGGGACTGCAGAGATATCCCTGTGGAAAGACAGTGAATGTCCACTGCCATCCTTCCCATGTGAAGGCAAACTGTTCCTGACTTTCCTGTGCTATGTCAATAGAGAAGAAAGCATTAGCAAGTTCCTAGTTCATGACTGAGGGTGTCCATAAGGGCTGCTATAGAGGGGACAGCAGCATGCAAAGGGGGTGTGATTTTATTCAATTCCTGTAGTCCACAGCCATACCCCAGAAGCCATCTGACTTTTTCAGTGGCCACACTGGGGAATTAAAAGGACTATGAGTGGGCTTTATGATGCCCACCTTCTCCAACTCCTGTAGAGTTTCTCCAATTTCCTTGTGCCCCTCAGGCAATTTATACTGCTTAGTATTTGTCATTCACCAAGGTACAGGCAGAGCTACAAGTAGGTGTTTAGCATGTCCCCTCAGAACTGCGTTTACCATGTGTACTCTCAGTCTGAACTCCCCTGCAGTGGTCTGTAACCACAGGCCCTGCAGGATGTCTACCCCCAAAATTTATTCAGGGATAGGAGAAATGTACACAGTATATCCCTTCAGGGATAAACGCCCTATCCCCCATGGGATTTGGGCTTTCTTCACTCTAATTGCCTTACCCCCATAGTCATCTATCATAGCAGGGGTCCCAGGAGAAGCTCAGGGTTGCCATAAATCAGAGACCATTCACCTCCTGTGTCCATCAGTGCCAGGGCACATACATTCACAAGGGACCAATGAATTGCTAATTCTACGTGTGGTCTCTAGTCCCCACCATGTTCCCCAAGGTGTGGCCTCTGCCTCCCCCAGTCAAACCGCGATGCCCAATCTTCTTCCTGTTGGGGTGAGGGTCCAGGCGGAGCTGGAGTACTGTTCCCCAGAAAGTCTTGCAGGAATACTGGCCAGACATGGGGCTTTGTCTCCGGCTTCCGTGTCCTGGACTTCAGTGGCTGGAACTGTTGCTCTAGCTCTAGCTCTAGCTTTAATTGGTGCCACAGTTCTAACAAGATCCTATTGTGTTTTCTTTGACTATCTTGGCCTTTATCAAATCAACCCACATCTGGGTCCTTGAGACCTTCATGGGGCCCTTTGTACCTCTCCTTTCAGTTGTAGCCTGTACCTCCTTCTGTGCTCTTATTGTTTCAACCTCACCCAGATCTGCTAAAGTACGAGTAGCCTCACTTACGGGTTGCCCTATGTGGGGGGCAAGAATAGTCACTAGGAACCCAAAGAGGGATGGGGGAGCTGTGTGCAGCACCAGATTTCTCATTCCTATGGTGAACAACTCCTCATCGGGGCCCTGGGATCATATTATAGACGATATTTTTCATGTCCAGCTCCCGTAACACCTGCTAGAGCTCTGCATACATTTTCCAGCTAGTGGATAAGTATGGTAAATCACCCTAATTAGGCCAAACTGCCCTGATGGCTGCTGTCAGCCAATCTAGAAGCACCTGATTCCCTGAGGTATGATGGGCACTTTGCAACTGCTATTGGAGGGAAGGGTGAGTCATCAGGGAAGCCAGTCTACCCATTTCATAACCATGTTTTCCACTCCCATATCCCAGAGACGCAAAAGCCAAATAGACAGAGGTTCCAATGGCTTCTGCCAAAACCAGATGCTCATGTCCACCAGCTCATGGGTATAGGGGCAGACCATGGAGTGCTCCACAGTCTGGGGAGGGTGCAGCTCCTCCCCCTTAGGAGCCCGTGGTTGCTGCATTTTTATTTTCTTAGTTACAACTAGGCGGGCCTTAAATACGGGAGAGACTCAGTAATAGATCAGCCCTCGGCCCCAGCCCCTCACACTCTTCCCAACATCTCCTCTACCATCTCCAGGGCTGAAGGCACCGCTCTTTCCTCCCCCTCCCCCATGACCTCCTACAGCACAGATTCTCTGCCTGCCTCTTCCCTCACTGCTAACATACCTTCCAGGAGCACAACCTGTCTTCTCAATAACTGTCTCTCTTTCTTAAGGGCATCCCATAAGTCATCACTCACCTCCTCCAAGTGATGCTGTGAAGTGTGTCTCTCTCCCTCTGAAGTCTCTGTCTCCCCCCAATAACCCGTCCCACAATCCCAGCTGCTACACGGACACTCAGGGCCTCTAAGCAGTCTTCTATCTCACAGAGGGCTAATTCCACAGCTTCCAGTATCTCCACCCTTCCCCAATTCTAGAGAAGGCCTCACCACACTAGGAGGTGTTTACCCTAGACCAATTCCCCAGTAGGGGCTCCTCAATTGGAAGCCCCACAAATAGGGGGCTCCTGGGTGAAGCTGCACCCTCTACCGCTGCAGCCACTGGGGCCGCCCCATCATCTACAGGGGTGGTTCTGGGCATCTCCCCACCATCTCTAGGGCCAGCCCACCCAAGGGTTGCACCCATGTAGACAGATTTCAGGTTCAGAGGTCCTGCCAACTACTGCCAGATGTAATTCTGGGGGGAAATTCCCGGCAAAATACCTTTGAAACCAAAATCCGTCAAAGGGAGAAATAAAGTGAGAGAAAACCATTTCTTTCTTACAAGCAGTTGTTTACTTCTGGCCTCCTGTGTCTCTTGCCACCTGGCTGCATTAGAAGAGACCCCACCCAACCTCTCTGGTCCAGATATGCCCTGATATACCCTCACTTGCTCCTAGCTCACCCTTGTAATTACCTGTTGATATGGAGATGGACTACTTCTCTCCACCCATTGGAAACAGGTATTGATATAGAAATGCACTAAGGCCAGGCGAGAGATTCTGGAAATACTGCAGTTTTACCCACAGCCTCTTAGGCTCTCTTCAACATTTTGGATTTTAGTCTAAGCCCAGGGAAAAACGACTGTTTTTTTTTTTTTTTTAATGGGGTAGGTGATCCTGGCTGCTCTGTGAAGCCTGGATTGGGAAGGACTAGGATTGAAAGTAAAGAAGCCCCCTTCGGAGTATGTTACTAGTTCAGATAGCTAAGTTGGCAACTTGACCTGGGGGCTATGAATGGAAGGTATGCCAGTACTACCAAAAGTCTTAATCTGTGTACGTTTTTGACCTAGAAGTTCCATTTCATTCTTTCTAAAGAAATAATCTGAGATATGCAAAAATAAAGCTATTAGTATGCTCATCCCCTATTCTTTATAATAATAAATTGGTTTAAAGGATTCTGGTATTTTCAAACAAGTGGAAAAGGAAAGAGGCAAATCCTGCCGGCTTTAAGGAGGCCACATCCTCCGGAAAGATTTGTTTAGACAAGGAAAGTCCTCTGCATGTTTGGGTGGGTGCCAAGGAGAGAGACACTGAAAATACAGAACAGAGAAGAACGAACTTGGGGAGGAGAGGCACCTGGGACCAGAGGGTAGATAAGCACCTTTGGACAGGGAGTGCAGGAGCTTCTGCTGTAAAAATGCACTGCAATTCTACAATGTGACTTAGTTTTGAGAACTGGCTGGGAACCTAGCCACGCCTTGCAACATTGTTACTGGAGGGGAAAATATTTGCTTTTCAAACTAGAAAGTTCTAAATGAATATTCTGCCTGCAATCAGCCCATAAATTCAGTTGCCTGAGCCTCCCTGGGTAAGTATTGACTGTGCAGGATGAATTTTGGGGAAAACATTTCACTCCCCCACCTCCTCTCCTTCCTTTCCTTCCTTCCTCCTTCCCTCCCCCTTGCTTCCTTTCCTCCCCCCTTCTGTCTCTTCTTTCCCTTTCCTCCCTCCCTCCCCTCTTCTCCTTCCCTCCCCTTCCTCTCCCATGCCTCTCCTCCTTCCTTCTTCCTCTTTCTCCTACCACCTCTAACTAGTTATATTTGATAATACCATCAAAGCAGAAAGATAACAACCAAACACTTCTAAGTAAATAAGAGACTCTTCCTTCTTTATTTACCTTTTTTCTTCTCATATTGCCTCTTTGTGACAATTTTTATACCTGTGTGGTGGAAATATTCTACTGTATGGTCTTAATGCCCATTTGCAAGTTTCAAATGTCATGTCTCTGCATTCCTAAGCCAGTCTCTGCACAAGAGGTATTTAACATACTGGTTTCCACTCCCCTGACAGCACTGATGCTTCAGGAAAACCCATTAACCATTCCCTTTACAGTGCATATTTAGTGTTAAGACTTTTTGCTAGTTCTTTGAAGATACTGCTGATTTATAGTTAAAGTTAACTGGAGAATTCCTAGAAGAGTTTGAATTTGACATTTTAGTAAGCTTTTGGTTCTTATCTCTTGTGTTTCCTGGAGTATTTCCTTTTTCTACCAGTGTAGAAAATCACTGTTCTGTAGCTTTATAGACTTTCCAAAGTTATTGAAATTAGCTTAGTATTTTTTAAATTGTTACTTTTCCCAGAGGACAGCTGTTTTAACTCCTTCCTTATGAACCAGGTTTTAAAATTCATGCATATGCATATTTTGTTTGTCTGTATATATCCACATGTGCATATGAGCATATTTTGAAATTAGTGGAGCTTTACCTATTAGGCTTTGTAAAATTAATTCTCAGATGTTTATAGTTTACAGATTATTTTTTCTGATAACTCCACATCATATTATGGAGTGAAGGTCAAAATATTTGTACCAGATAATTTTTACTCCATATTTATAGAGTACCCCAAATGCTTTGTCATGGAATTATTGTTCTGAGAATACAAATTTGTTTCAGCTTTGAAAAAATATTGTGGGATCATAGAAAGCATGGTTAGATTTCACCAAGCTTGTTATATATTTATTTAGCTTATTTCAGAAAAGTAGTATATCCACCAGTTTCTATCTATATTGACTTAAATTATTGGAAATCCCAGGATAAAGAGTAGTAAAATAGTCATCTCAGTATTCGTTACGTATTGAGTTTGTTAGAACAGCGTAATTAGAAAAAAATGCAATCTTCATGAATTTGTTAATGCAGTGCTTAAAGTCTTGGGATCCATTCTGTTAACTAACTGAAAACAAAGGTCTGCTTTAATATTATTTTTTTTTTTATTAGTAAGGCTGAACCTTCTAAATAGGACCTTTCTTTTCAAAGATACTTTAAACTCATGTTATCAGGCAACATTCAACACTAGGAGATAATTCAACAATAGAAGAGCATGTAATTCACAATGTTACTTTCATACTTTTAATCATTCAGGGTTTTTAGCAGTCATCTTTTTAGTTACATGTCCGTTGAAAGTATAAAATGGAACCATATTATTCTATTTGTCCTTGGAAATTATTTTTCACATATAGAGCTCTTTCTCCTTGTTTCTTTCTCCATTTTAGTCGTGAGATGGAGAATAAAGAAACTCTGAAGGGGTTGCACAAGATGGATGATCGCCCAGAAGAACGAATGATCAGGGAGAAACTGAAGGCAACCTGTATGCCAGCCTGGAAGCATGAATGGCTGGAAAGGAGAAATAGGAGAGGCCCTGTGGTGAGTTGGCTGTGGGTTGACTACTCTAAGGAAGAGAGCATAGGAGGAAATGGAAAATTAAGCATAAATAGATCTTCTTGTAAGACTTTTTTCTTCTTCATTTTAAATACAGTGGTTTTGTTTGCTAAGTATTGTAGTGACTTGGAATAAAACAGGTAAAAACTATGCTCATTAAGCAACAAATTGTTAAACGGTTTACTTGGGTGGGAGAGCTGATGGTTAATGCAACACTGCCCCCTAATGTTCCTAATTCAGCATTTAAAATCCTTTTATTAGAGATTCATATTAGACTTAAAATTAAGAAAAGCAATTTTTCCAATTTTATTTTGATGTTTTACCTCTAAGGTAGGATCCAAAAATACTAATTGCAAAAGTATTCTAGGAAAGCAGAAAAAAATAAATAGACTCAGGGCTTTTGAAATAAAAGAAGAAGATGCCTAAGGTTTAGCGAAAGAAAACCTAGATTCCTGGATTAGAAAAGGCAGGCATGCTCCATCCTTTGCCGTGGTTATTATCTTCTTAAGCATATGAATACTATGAAATGGGTTTCTTCAATCATACAAAGAAAAAAGTAGATCTCAATTGTTACAGTGGCCCAGTATCAGTCTGTACCAGCAAGTTTTTATTTGCTTTTTGTATGTTCTTTATAAACAGAGATGACAGTTTCAGATTCATTAGATCTTTATGTGTGTGTGTGTGTCAGGGATAATGGCATAGGTATAATCATAAAAGTTACTGAGCAAACCACTCATTTGACATTTGAAAGCCCTAACCTGTACTCCGGCCAAATGATTATCTAGCCCTACATTTATCCCATATGCCTATTTCAGTTTAAATTTAAATTAAATGTAAATAAAAGTAGTTCCTCAGTCACACTAGCCACATTTCAAACGCTTAATAGCTACATTTGGCTAGTGACTTCTATAACTGAGCAGTGCAGTTATAGAACATTTCTGTCATCTCAGAAAGTTCTATCAGATGTCTAGTACTGATTGTCCTCTTCAATATCTCAAAAACCCTTGAGCTTCTAGATATCCCTCTTGGAGCAGCAATCTGTTTTGCACATTCTATCCACTGCTTCTAACCCATGGAGCTAACACAGAATATATCTCTGTCCCTTTATATATCAGCTTTTGTAGCTGCTAGGTTACCATGAGCCCTTTCCATTCCTGCTGAGCTTCCATATTTCTTCCATCTATTCCTTGTATAGAGTAGTAAAAATGAGAACCCCTCACTATTTGAGTAATCATTCAGAGGATGAAGATGAAGAAATTAGGATTTATTTATCTTAGAAAAGAGAAAGTTCTATGGACACATCTCATAGAAGGTGGAAAATTTCTACCCAGTTAATATAAAGAATTTTGAACAATTAACAGCTTATTGAAGGTTGAACATGCTGCTTTCTGGAGCATCTTGAACTGGTGGATAGTCTAAATCTTTAGTGAATACTATGAAGCAGAAATTCCAACTTTTTAAAAAGAAGCCAATTATTTATCTTTTTTTACATATGAACTGAGAACATCCCGTTATCTAAGACCAAATTTTGTTTTTTCTCACTGTCGCCTTTCCAGCAAATACTTAAGTACCTTGTCTGTGTATAGGACAGGGACAAAGATGGAAGAGATGTGTGGAATAAGACACATAACACATAGTCCATTAGCTCAGTTATACCACTCTGCATCTTATAGTTTACACATTTCATATTGTACTTAGGTTTATAGTCTACTTGGGATATCTTATTTTACGTGTTTTTATTGTTTTATGTAAGTTATAGCAAATCCTTCTTGATATGTGAGGTGTAAATATTTCCAGTTGTGAAAATAAGACTTATGCACAATAAATAAAAATAAAGTAAGGCATGAAATATCACAAAGCAGTTTGTTGTGGCTTATTTGACGAATGTGTGGGGTGGGAAGAAAAGCAGTAAGAACTTAGGAAAGAAGCAGAATGTCAGGCTAGTAGAGTTAAGAGCAGTTTTGTAAAAGGTAGGTTTCTAACTGAGCCTTCTGTTGGTAAGTTTCCGCTGCACGGAAGGAATGCTGCCTGGGGTGCTGCAGGCTGGGGTTGTGAATCAGAAGGGAGAATGTGAGTGAAAGCCCAGGAAGAGGACAGGTTTGGCATGTTTGGGCACAGTGACTGGCTAGGAGAACAGAATAATAAAGAAAAGACTGGAAAGATCTGCTGAGCTTCAGCTGGACTAAGGCTACAGAGTTTGGCCTTTTGGTCATAGTTATATTAGGTCTAAAAGTCCTAACAGTTAAAAAACAGCAGGTCTTGTAAACTGCATTCCTACTTGAGAGATTGATCTTTACACTCTAGCTTCTTTTGGTGTTTCTAAACTATCTATTATAATATAACATTGCAAAAAAAATAGAATGGTTTTATATTAATCAGACTATTTGAGTACTTTAAATTATGCTCAGTATTGTTTTCAAAATTCTTCATTTTTTCAATACAAATGAGAAGCATCTACTTCAATCTAGTTGAATAAATTAACTGTAGAAGCTAAAAGTGCTTATTTTTCACATTTGTTTACTAACCTGTGATTGTTGACTTTTAATGGTAAGTGATTCAGGGCCCATAATAACAGGTAACACCAAATTCTAAGATTGTGTATTATAACATTTTAGTGATAAAGCCTAAATGGCTGAAAGCTGTGGGTAAAAATAGTTTTATAATTATGGTTTGATAAAAGTTGACATATTGTGTTGTATTTGTATAATATTGCGTAACAAAGTTATTATGTTCATTTCTTAGTCTATTATATTCAAATTTACTTATTTTTTATATTTTTAAATAATCAGAATATTGGAATTTTAATTTAGGTGGTAAAACCAATCCCTATTAAAGGAGATGGATCTGAAATTAATAACTTGACAACAGAGTCTCAAGGAGAGGGCCAGGCAAGCGCCCCTTCACCAGCTCCCAAAGGCCGACGCAGCCCTTCCCCCGGCAGTTCCCCATCAGGGCGCACAGTGAAATCAGAATCTCCAGGAGTAAGGAGGAAAAGAGTTTCCCCAGTGCCTGTAAGTTAATGTTTCAACAACTACGTTAAGTTTCTACAGTTTTTAGACTCATTATAACCCAGAAAAGATTGGCTAGCCATCTGTTAACAGCAGTTCCCAAGGTCTGGTCCACAGACTCTGGATCATGGGGAGCAGCAGGCTTGGGACCTGTTCCTGTGGCTCTGTTAGGTCAAAACTAATTTTGTAATAAAACTGAGATGTTACTTGCCCCTTTCACCACATTGACATTTCCAGTGGTGGTAAAGCTCCTGTTACCCTCACCTGAAGTAAAGCTATGACAACAGAAATTGTATTCTTCACTTGAGTGTTTGGCAGACATTTTCCTTCAGATGAATTAAGACTCACATCAAGGAAAACAACTGAATGTTTTTTTCACCAGTGGCAAAATTTGAGATTTCAAGCAAAAATTAGAATTTTGTAAAATTCATGTCCACTGCTGTTAAGTCTGACAGCTTTCCAATACTTAAGACTTTTCTCCTGAGATCAGTGATATTATCAAATATGATTTTTTTTCATATAGCACAATGAAATGTGTGAGATCTGTGTGACTTAGTGAGCCACTATTTTTCCAGATAATCAGTGTATGATGAAGCAAAATCATTCTTGGGTAAGTGATCCATTCAAAGTGTGTAAGATATACCACCTGGATTTTAATGTAACAGTAGGAAAAGTTTGTTGATGTGGTTTGATTCCACATTACAGTCTCCTTTAAGAAACCACTTCTTTGGTGTAGTATCAAAGAAGAATGTTAATAATTATATGAAAAGTCTCTTAAAATACCTTTTCCAGCTATATATCTTTGTGAGAATGGATTTTCTTCATGTACTTTAACCGAAACATCATATCACAGAAAATTGAATGCAGATGCATTGATGAGAATCCAGTTGTCTTCTATATTAAGCCAGACATCAAAGAGATTTGCAAAAATAATAGATGTTAACTCTCTAAGAGAGACAGACTTCTAGTGACAAAAATGCAAGTCAAAACTTAGTCCCTAAGCTTGAAGATCAAATGAGTGAATTTTGGCAAAAATTATTGAGATAGTGACCATCAGGAAGAGATTTGGTTTTCATCAGATCTGAGACTGTTAAAAGCATGTAAGTCCTTCAAAAAGTAAATTTTAAATAAAATTTTAAGATTAAAAGTAAGTAAAATTCCCAAAATACCCAACAATATTTTTTGGCTTTATGTTAACACACCTTTAAATTATTTTGGGGTTTTTTGTTTTGTTTTTTTTAAGAATCCGTAAATTCATGAGCAGGTCTCAGCAGGAGTGACTTATATCTGTTCCCCACAGAATCTGCTAAAGCTGGAATATCCAGCACTGTTCCTCACTCACATGTCTGGTGCTGCAGATGAGATGCTGGAACAGTTGGGCATCTCTTCCCCTTAGCATGGGAGTTGGCTTGTAACAGAAACTGTTGGAGCTAGGAAAGAGCATGCAACAGATTCTCTCTCAGCTCTCATGAGGAACTGACCCTGCAGACACCTTATCTTAGACTTCTAGCCTCTGGAATGAGACAAATTTCTGTTAACCAAAAAAAAAGTTTCAAAAGGGCAAGTTCCAATGTGGAAAGTATTATGAAGCCACCACTTGAATTGGGTTTAATAATGCCTTATTGCCCCAAAGCCAGTTACCTGCTAGTTACAGATCCGGGGTCAATGTGGTGGCGGCTACACAGGGTTTTAATATTGGAAGGTGTGGTTCATGGGGGCCATCAAAGTAAATAAAAGTCTGCCACAAGTATACAGAATTGCATCCCCCCACCTCCCACTGTGGGATATATGCTAGACAAAGTTGTCCCCTCATTCTTTTTAACAGCTACGTAACATTTCATTATCTGGACAAATCATAGTTTATTTAATGAACTACATACTAATGGACATTTATATTCCTTCTTAACTATTCATTACTAAAAGTCAATGCTGCAAAATTTTTTTTATTCATACACACTTGCACATATGTGAGCGTATCCTAGTCTGGATACTTAGGTCGAATAGCATGTGCATATGTACATTTTTCCTTTCCTTTTTTTTTTTTTACTTTTTAGTAATTGCCTGTTGAAAAAATAATGGCTTTATTGAGGTATAATTCATATACTATACAATTCACCTGTTCAAATTATACAATTCTTGGTTTTTGGTCTATTCGCAGAGTGGTAGCCATCACTACAATCAATTTTAAAACACTTTCATCACCCCAAAAATAAACCTCAAACCAATTAGCAGTCTCTCTCCAGCCCTAGACAACCATTTATCTACTTTATGACTCTATATATAATTTGCCTATTCTAGACATTTCATATAAATGGAATTACATAATACGTCTGGTCTTTTGTGACTGGCTTCTCTGACTTAACTTCATGTTTTCGAGGTTCATCCATGCTATAACTTGTATCAGTACTCCATTTTAACTTGTAGAATAACATTCTATTGTATGAATATACACATTTTGTGTATCCATTCATCAGTTGATGGACATTTGGGTTGTTTCCACTTTTTGGCTATTATGACTAATGCTGCTGTGAACATTTGTGTACATGTTTCATGTACACATATCTTTTCATTTCCCTTGGGTTTATACTCACGAGTGGAATTGCTGGGTCCTGTTTTCCAAAGCAGCTGCACCATTTTACATTCCCACAAGCACTGTATGAAGGTTCAGATTGGTTCATGTACTAGCCAACATTTATTATCTTTGTTCAGTTAAGCATCAAAAAGAAGCAGAATTTCCACTCGACCTTGATGGAAAGACCCAAGTTATAGGAGAATCAATGGAGTGGAGTGAGGGTGACATATATCACCAACACCACAGGAGAGTTTTTGTCAGCCTCCGGTGAGATGTCTTAGTATGCGAACGGTCACTCGTCATTACTTCTCTACAGGGTGTACACCATGGGAGGAATTCCATGTGGTGCTTATAACTTACCAGTTGCAAAAGAGCATTTAGTAACACCTTGAGTGGAAGCCAGGAAATTTTGATCTTTAGAAACAAGTCATTTTGTCTGTTTATGAAGAGAATTTTTTATGCTTTTTATTTCAGTTTACAAAATACTTCTCAAAGAATTCAAATATTTATAATTAATAAAATTGCCACAAGATTGCCTCTCTGGACCAAAGGTTTATCATTAGTATAGGGATGACTGAGATTTTGGAAGTTTACCTGTGATGAGTATGTCAAACAAAAGCATTTGCAAATGCAATCTGTCCCTTTATATTATACATTGAGGCAATCTTTTAGAATATAAAATGCCACATGGCTGTCTCATATGACCTTTTTTTCAGTAACTATTTCTTGTCAGAAAGTGAGCAATTGACCTAATAAAAAAACGTTATGAAGTTTCAGAGTGGAAGAATCACACCACCTCGTAGAGCCCCTTCACCAGATGGCTTCTCACCATATAGCCCTGAGGAAACAAACCGCCGTGTTAACAAAGTGATGCGAGCCAGGCTATACTTACTGCAGCAGATAGGACCCAACTCTTTCCTGATTGGAGGAGACAGCCCAGACAATAAATACCGAGTGTTTATCGGGCCTCAGGTAGGATCTGTCACCCTTTTATATTTTATTAGTATCTGATACTAACTCAGATTTATACACTCTAACATTCTTAAATTTAGATCAGTTATTCTTAGTAAACTAAAGTGAGTTTTAAATGTATTTTTGGCTAGTAAACATTTATATTTATTGGTAAAGGTTTTTACTAAGATACAGTATACTTCAGAATACAAATTTGTTCTATGTAGTAAATATACCAGGCATAAGAGATTAAATTCATGGAGATAGTTGAAGTAGACCTTTCTTATGTATTCTATATATATATCTTACTATGAAGCGGATTAATAGAAACTTTAGCATAATAAATTTGGAAATAGTTTTAAAAAGTGACCACCTTAGGAATTCTAATAGAACCAATTTATTAACCCATAGATTTTCTTTTAACTCATTAGAACTGCAGCTGTGGGCGTGGAACATTTTGTATTCATCTGTTATTTGTTATGCTCCGGGTGTTTCAACTAGAACCTTCAGACCCCATGTTATGGAGAAAAACTTTAAAGAATTTTGAGGTAATTTTTTATCAATGCTTTAGAGTAAAATTGTAAACAAATTTTTATGGTATATTACTGTTAAGTTTTCCATGAGCTCTAAATCTAAATAGTGGAAATTTTGAAAGTGGAAATGTATCTAAGAATTGTATGATGCTCATAAGTAATTTTTGTATAATCTGTTGACTAATTTTTTCTAGACTGAAAAAAACATTGACCTGCTGTAAATATACTGTCCTTACTAAACAATATGTATTCTTATTTTTGAAGCTTCTTAATTGGCTTTATGGAAACCTTAAAAAATAAAAGACAAGTAATTCAACCTCTAGAACTCTACATATGTAATTTATGGCACAAATATCATTGTTACTGTCTTTTTTCAATGTTAGGTTGAGAGTTTGTTCCAGAAATATCACAGTAGACGTAGCTCAAGGATCAAAGCTCCATCTCGTAACACCATCCAGAAGTTTGTTTCACGCATGTCAAATTCTCATACATTGTCATCATCTAGTACTTCTACATCTAGTTCAGAAAACAGGTTAGTAATTCCTAAGGAATTAAAAGCATTAATACAGTGTTACTTTTTAATTTGGGGGCAGTTTTTATATCTACTTGTTAAGTTTCTCTAAAATGGTTCAACTACTTGGCTTTCAAGTTAAAATCAAGGCTAAAACATAGTAAAGGTCATCGAGAGAGAGAGAGAGAGGTGTGTGTGTGTGTGTCTGTGTCTGTGTGTGTGTCTGTGTGTGTGTGTGTGACAGACATTTTGTCTTGGAAACTACATTGTTGAAAAATGGCACCTTAAAATTTGGAGTATAATAAATGTCCATTTCACAAGAAAAATCAGGTAGTAGGTATAAAATAAAAGTGGCTCTTTATCAATCAATACTTTGTGCCAGGCACCTAACATGTTGTCTCATTCTGTTCCTACAACCACCTTATTAGGTAGCTTTTATCATTATTTTGCAGATAGTGAAGCTGAGGAACTGTGTAAAGAATGTAGTGCTTTTACAAACAAATTATACAAACACAAAGTGGTTTTCCAAAATCACTATAAAATACAGGATTTTTAAATTGCATGACACCACTACTACTTTCATAAATACAGGGAATCCTCATTACAGGCTGTTTCATCTATGAGAACATAAGCATGCTTTTCTAAACAAATAGACTAATGAGTTGTAATTAAGAGAGTAACTTAAACACAGTTATTACTTAAAATGCACAGTGCGTCTCAAACTTTTTCTTGCTGATGCTTGCTAATGAGAATGAACTCTTAATCCTTGAAGGATCTGAGATGTAGCCCAAAATTACAGGTGTGAAAATTTTTTCATTCTCTGGTATTATCATAAAAATTCTTGTGCGGTTTCTTTCTTTAACAGGATTTCTTTATTGGTTTTCTTTACCTTTTTTTTTTTAATTGAAGTGTAGTTGGTTTCAGGTGTACAATGTAGTGATTCTACAGTTACCTATATTATGAAATGCTCACCCCATTAAGTGTAGTTACCGTCTATCAACATACAAGATAGGACAGTATTATTGACTATATTCCCTATGCAGTACTTCATTGCCATGACTAATTTACATTATAATTGGAATTTTGTGCTTTATCCCCTTCATCTATTTCACCCACCATCCCACTCCCTGCCCCCGTGGCAACTATAGTCTCTTCTGTGTGTCTGTGAGTCTATTTCTGTTTTGCTCATTTGTTTTCTAGATTCCCTGCATGAGTGAAATCATATGGTATTTGTCTTTCTCTGCTCAGCTTATTTCACTTAGCATTATGCTATCTAGGTCTATCCATGTTGTTGCAAATAGCAAGATTTCATCCCTTATTGGTTTCTTTATTCGTGTCAATTAAAAATAAGGGTTTTAAATTACATCAGAAAGGAGTGCTGCTTCTCCTCTGAAGGCATCTTCTATATGCTCCCAAGGTTTCCCAGAGTTTGAGAAGCACTGGTCTAAGTAAATAAGTCCCATCTTCATTTCATCAATTTGTTAAATAAAAATTAATGAAGAATAGGAGATAATGATACTAGGACAAGGGCCTGGTGAAGAAAACAATGCAGAGAGAAGTCTATCCAACCATAGAAAAAGTAAATGTTTGGATTTTCTTATTTTTATTAAAAGAGTTGATTTTAGAATCATAGTTTTATGAGTTTTCTGGGATATTTTCTAGTTTATATAGTTCGGTGGTAAGTGAAGCCAAAAGAGGCCATGCAACTCATTTGAACAAAGGCAGAACCACAACCTGAGTATCCTGACTTCTAGTTCAGGGCTCTTTCTTTTACCCACCCCACACCCCATCTCTTCGAAATAGAATGAAAAAGTGAGCTTAATTTCTCAAGCTTCCTGACTCAAACTTATTTTAAAGCCTTTCTCTTTTTGATTGACATTTCTTTAGCTTTTTATTTTAGAAAAAAAGCAAATGTATGCATAAAACCAGGTAACCAAAGTTAAAATAGAAAGTTTCTCTCTAAAATGAAGAAAGGCATCTTCCAAGTATGGGCTGGCCATAAGTTGGGAGTTTTATTGTCTCATTTGGACTAGTGTATCCATGGGCAGAAACCACAGAACTTGTAATCTTGATCTACTGAGATTGTACCTGTGTAGCTAAGTAAGTTAATGTTTCATTACAAATTTTGTTATCTAGACATAAAAATCTGTAAAATCAGTAAATACAAAACAAAGGAAATTTATCTGGAGATCTGATTGTATTGTATTATTTAATTTTAAGTGGCTTATAAGAAACGATAAACAGAATTGGAACAAATTGAATATACTTAACAAAATAATAATTAACAAAACTTTACCAATAAAATAGAACCTGCAGACAGGAACCTAGGGTCCCAGTACATAAATGAGCAAAGGGCATGAAGAGAATACTCACAAAAGAAAATTTTCACAGGACTAACAAACATAAAAATTATTCAGTGAACCTAATAACTAAGGAAATGCCCATTAAAAAAAAGACACCAGATTTATTTACGTTACACACTTTTGTAATGAGACAATGCAATTCTTGTATAAAAAAATGCTTCACTGTATGTAAAGTGATACCGCCTTTCTGGAAAAAAGAATGAGACTTTTTTTAATGTTTATATTTGTTGATCCAGTAAATGTCTTTTTTTTTTAAGAAAAAATTTTAATCTGAGAAATGCATAAGACATATAGCTGTTTCTCTCATTATTATGGTGAAAAACTAGAAACAACTTAAATATCCAGCAAGTGAATGGTTTAAGTATGCCATATTATGAATATTTCATGCAAATATTAAAATTATGCTTTTGAAGACTATTGAATGGCATGAAACATAATCAGGTTGCAATACTATATGTCATATGTGAACTCAATTTTATAAAACAAATACTGTAATGAATAAAAATTTAAAGTTATTAGTAAGTGGGTGGTATTACAGATAAAGTTTTAATACTTTAAATACCTGGGGGGCTTTGAGGGCCATTAAGGTCTCTGTCACAGCTATTCAGCTCTGCACATGTAGCTGAAGTAGCCATAGATGAAATGTGAATGAATGGGTGTGACTGTGTTCCAATAAAACTTTATTTACAAAAGCTGGCCATAGGCTAATTTGATCCCCTTGTAAGTAGTGCTGGTATCTGCTCTCCGCTCAAGTGATTTTACTTCTGGAAAAACTGTCCTAAAAAGAAAATCTGAAATGTCAAAGACTCTTGCACAAAGATTTTTGTAATGGTTTCTTAAAATGTGAAAATACGGAAACAACTCAAATGTCCAACAATAAGTGGATGCTGAAGTTAGGATCTATCTAATCTGCAGGAAATTATGCCACCATTAAAAATTATATGAAGAGTTTAATGACAAGTGGAATTTTTATGATAATTTTTTAAGAATATGAAATTGTATATGTATATAAAGGATCTACATGTACAAAATATGTACTTGAAAAAAAGGTGGGGAGAAAAACACTTAAGTAGTAAGTTGAACTTGCATTTTGATTTAATTGTGGAACTTTTTTTTATCCAAGTCTTTTGAATAAGTTAATTTTGGTGTGATTACTTGAAAAGTTAGTTGACCTTGGATCATCTTTGCCATTAATATTTTTATTTTAGATTGTTGTATAAATTGTTTCTGCAGTGTTTCTGTTAATTTTTGTCATTAATGCATGCATGTTTTGAGAGCTTTTTCCTACCCCACATAGCTCCATAATTATGAAAAGAGAGAAAGAGATGGGGCAGAGAATCAGGAGGGAGAGAGACTAGTTAGTGTGCCTTCACCTCAGGAATCATACATCGTGCGTGACTTTGCTAACCTGTTAGTTAGCATTCAGGAAATTTGAGGTAGAGGTTGAGAAGAGTTATTATTTTGCTGTCAGTGACTCAGACCTATGTTTCAGGAATTACAGTGCAAGATAGTAGAAGTATAATTTTGGGCCAGGGGAAGGCCTGAGCTTAATAGAGACTCTGGAATTTGTAGGGTTAGGTAGGTTGTGGGATATTCTTCTTAAATTAAAACCTAATGCTAGGTCTACTACAAACTGATTTTATGATCTTGGACAACTTATTTAACATCCCAGAGCCTTGTCTTTCTTTATGTTGCAATAGAAATACTGTTATTGATTTTAAAAGTAAGTCACTCATCACATCATGAAGGTTCAAACAAAAATTTATAGAGAACAAAACCCTTTTCTCCAATCTGGCCTGCATACAAAATAACTGCTATTAACAGTTTAATACAATTTTTTAAAAACTACATAAAGCAAGGAAATAAAACTCTGCATTCTATGCTTATGCAGACCCACATACACACCCCACCCCAGTAAATTCTCTCATCTTTGTTTTTTTAAACAAATATTGTCATGCTATATATTTTGATCTGCAGCTTGCCTTTTATATATATTTATTATCAAGAACATTTCCTGAGTCAGTACAAAAATATACTACTTTCTTTTTATGGCTATATAAGATTATGTGGATATGCCACAATTTATTTTGCCATTGCCATAATTAATGGATATTTAGTACACCTCTAATTTTTTGCCTCTTAAATGCAACCAAGTTTCTGGTGGGTTTTTTTGTTGTTTACACACTTAAAATATTTCTGTAGAATAGCATCCTAGAAAACAGGTTTTTTAGGTCATGGATGTGTACATCTAGTATTTTAAGAAATACTAGTAATTAATTTACAAAAATTTCAGTTTTTATTCCCACCAGCGGAATATATGAGAACTTGATCTCCTATGCCATTTCAAGGCCAAATGTTACCAACCTATTTCATTTTTGTCGATCATATTATCCAAAAAGAAGACATAAAATATGGCTTCATTAATATCCATTTTGTACTTCTTATTTCACGGCAATTGGTATTTTTGTTTCAGTTGCTTTTTTTATCTTTGCCCATTTTACTACTGAGTTACTAATATTTTGCTTACTGATTAAAAGCACTTTGTATATTAGGAATATTCAAACATATACAATATAATTCAAATATACACAAAGTTGCAAGTTTGCCATTAGCGGAATCATTCTATACAAGTTAGAACTGTCATGTTATCCACTTTTTTTCACTATCTACTATATGTGGTTATCTTCGTGATTATTTAGGGATCTCTTTGATCCTTTTTAAAGGCTTCATAGTGTCTGAGTGTATCATTTCTTTAACCTTTTGATGTCCATGTTGATTTTATTATGCTAAATAATACTTCAGTGAGCATTCTCATACATATTTCTGCATTATTTGTCCATTTCCTTATGATGTATTCCTAGAATTCTAGTTAAAAGGTTGTGTACATTAAAAATGTGACATATGTTTCTAGCTTTGTTTTTAGGAAAGTTGGGCCAGTTTATGAAACCCACCAAAAGTGTCTGAGATGGGCCTTCAAACTTAGAATGTGTAATAGATTAGCTCTAAGGTCTCTTCCAGTACTTGAAACCTTGAAATTGTTGGCATGTAGTGTGTTTATTCAGAAAGTACAATAGCAGAATTTGGGGAATACGTATCTCTGTAAGATGTAGTTCATATATTGAATTGTATTTATAGCAAGGAAAGGCTAACTCATACCCACAATCTATAAATACATAGTAGTGTGAATCTGATTTAAAATCAGTGTGTATTAATAGAAATAAATGTTTCTCAAATAGTTTATATAGGAGATGCTTCTAAACAAGAATTTCTAATTTTTTCATATTCTACAGAAGCCAAAGTTGTTGTTAGCATATGGCATTAATTCTGTGTTGTATTATTTTGTGCTTAATGCTTTCATTTCCCCTTCTTTACAGTATAAAAGATGAAGAGGAACAGATGTGTCCTATTTGCTTGTTGGGCATGCTTGATGAAGAAAGCCTTACAGTGTGTGAGGATGGCTGCAGGAACAAGCTGCATCACCACTGCATGTCAATTTGTATGTGGCTCTTCTTCTCCCTGTGCTTATTCCACACAGTTACTCTATCAGAGCTGACTGTATTACTTAGGATTTAACATGGTTTGGAGGGAGATTTGGGAAGGGAACACAAGAAGTATATCTAGGCCCCATGTGAAATTTTCAACAAGTTGGAGTTTAGGATATTAGGAGATGAGCTGTGTGAGCAAAGAAATGTAATATAGTGTGATACATGTGGTAATGGGAAGAGTGTGCAGAATTAGAAACATAATTCTGATCTGGAAGGTGTACATGGAGGTAAGGAAATGGAAGAAGACCTGGGCAGGCATTATAGAGAGGGTAACATCAAAGCAAGTTTTGCAGTAACATTACCAGGTAATGAAGTGGGCCAAATGTTTTGAAAAATAATAAGCAAACTACATGTTAATAACTACTAAGATAGCATTTGCAAAAAATAGAAGCATCAGAATAACTTAACCTGATGTGTCTGCCTTCTTTCAGGTGAATATTAGATTATTTTTTGAGGTCCCTTCCATATAAATCCTATACTAGTCATTGTGAACAATTACTGCACAGAAATACTTAATGTTAAGCACTTATTTCTGTAAGCTTTTTTTTCTTTAATTTTTCAGGGGCAGAAGAATGTAGAAGAAATAGAGAACCTTTAATATGTCCCCTTTGTAGGTCTAAGTGGAGATCTCATGATTTCTACAGGTAACAATTTTCAATTAATGATTTGGATATGTTTAATTTTAAAAAAGTTCCCAAAGTATTCTTTAAATCTGTTAATTATTTTTAGCAAGCTTTATTAATTTTCAATTTAGCCACGAGTTGTCAAGCCCTGTGGATTCCCCTTCTTCCCTGAGAGCTGCACAGCAGCAAACCGCACCACAGCAGCCTTTGGCTGGATCACAACGAAGGAATCAGGAGAGTAATTTTAACCTTCCTCATTACGGAACTCAGCAGATCCCTCCTGCTTATAAAGATTTAGCTGAGCCATGGATTCAGGTAAGTAGTCCTTGTTGTTCATTTCTTAAACATAAATAGACCAATTAATGTAGTTGTCTCCACAGTTCTTTTTAATCTAAGAAAGTACTTTTGGTTGTGTCCATCATGACTCCTATTCCATTGAAGATTTTAATTTTACCTTTGGTGTTAATACTTGACTGTTATTAGCTTAAACTTCAAAAGTTCTTTGTAGTTTCACCTTCCATCTCTAGAAACGTCTTTCTGAACTAAAATCATACAAGATTATCTAAGGATAGATAGTAGAACCTTTCGATGCTAATTTGTTCCAATGTTTAATACCATTCTTGCTAAGAATTTCTGTCACTTTTCTTATTTGTGGCCATTTAAATTCAGTTTTTCCTTTCTACCCTGATGGCATATAATAAATAATTGCTGAGTGAATAAGAAAAAATATAAGGTGTTTAGGTACATTAGTCATTTTTATTTGTAAGTATAGTTTACATTTCTTTTCTGATTAAATGCTTTTTCATCCTTAATAAATCATAATTTCTGTTGGTTGGAATCTAATGATTTTCTTTATTGTGGTCTGCTTAGTCCATTATTTTTAAAAATGCAGACTCTAAAACCAGACAGTGTCTCCAGTGGACAATAATGAAGTAAAATATTTTTGATAATCTGTTAAATTGTTTAATACTGCTAAATTGTAAACAGATACACTAATGCATGAAGCATATATATCATTAGGATTTGTTTCCTTTTTCTTTTTGTGACCATTATAGTCCAGTAGCTTTTGAATTCTCTTTTCTCAGCATGGTAGCAACCTATTATGAATCCAATGAAATTTGCAAACTTAATGTATCTTCTTTTATGTAGTTCATTAATGATATTTAATGTAGGCCCTCACCCCCATTTCATGAGTCTTCAAGAGCATGCTGAGCTTAATACTGAGCTAGTGAATGCCATTCTTTCAAGGCAGTGGTGTAGTTTGTTCTGCTGAAGCTTTAGGTTGGACTATGTTATATATTCCTACTTTTTTATTAAGAAATTACACAAGACAGAAGTAAGACTTAGGTAATGGTATACTATTTAACAGTGCCAGGCATATAATAAGTTCACTATATTCTAGTTGATTTACTCATTAGTCTAACTTTATAACAATGCATATAAATATGTCATTCATTTTCCCAAAAATTGTTTATTCTTCTGTTAGAAATTTTCATATGATAAATTACCATGGGTATTAGGTTTACTTTTAAAAGCTAATTGGCCCATAATGGCAAGACCATGCACCCTTTCCTCTCTTTAGGGACTCTGTGGCTTTGCAGGCATGGGAATGGTTACTATGGTAACATGAACTATCCTTGGCTGATTTGAACACATGGATTTTTTCTTTAGTCTTTTGATTTTCCACCCTAGTCATTATAGTCCCCCTACTTTGTCTAGTCTTTTTTTTTGATCTTTCTGTACCAGACAAAAATTAAATAAAAGCCTTTGCTGCCATCAACTTCAGTAGAAATACTCTTATTTGGATGCTCTGCTCCAGTGCCTTTCTTGATTTGGCTTTTTTTTTTAAATCATGCTTCAGTTTTTTTCTCTGTAAACTGTTAATATGAATACAAAGTTGAGGTTCTTCATAAATTTGTTTTGTGGTAAGCATAGGAGTATAGAAATTTATCTACAGCCACCTAATTAAGGGAGTTCACTCTTAGTGTTACCTGAGCTAATAAATGTTAAGGACTTTTGATAATTACCAGTTAATCGTGAATATAAAATTTCTCCTTATGATTTTTTAATTGGCTGGACATATGTGAAATTTTGTTGTATGGTGAAGATTTAAGAAATAACAAATTTACTTTTAGTAATCAATTCATGCTAATTCAAAATACTTGAGGTTCTACTAGTTTCCTTTCCCATTGAATTCATTGTGTTTGTTTGATTATAGGTATTTGGAATGGAACTCGTTGGCTGCTTATTTTCTAGAAACTGGAATGTAAGAGAGATGGCGCTCAGGCGTCTTTCCCACGATGTTAGTGGGGCTCTGCTATTGGCAAATGGGGAGAGCACTGGAAATTGTGGGAGCAACAGTGGAAGCAGTCCGAGCGCTGGAGCTGCCAGTGGGTCTCCCCAGACCAGTATCTCAGGAGATGTGGTGGAGGCATGCTGCAACGTTCTGTCAATGGTCTGTGCTGACCCTGTCTACAAAGTGTACGTTGCTGCTTTAGTAAGTAGCTTTATTCTATAACCATAGCATTATGGCTTTTTTTTAATAGTTTGTAGATAACATTTTTAAATCAGTAAAACTACTTTACCTAATTTAATTTTGGAAAATCTAAATTTTGTTTTTATTCCATAAGCCCAGGAAATTGCAGTTTTCCATTAAATCTCTGCATTTGGATTTTACTTATTTTAATCTATTCAACTATTCTTTTTTCCTCCAAAGTAGCAATGTCTTGCTGTTCATATCTTTACATTTTCCTTACCTCACACACGACCAAATTAAAAACTCTTTATGGGATAGCAGAGTGATCAATGTTACTTTGATTTTTTTTTGAAGTATCATATTAATAGACAGTAAAGACAACTGATTTTTAATAAACACTATTTTATGGAAAAATTCAGGAGCTTCTTCACAGAAGTGGGTTTCATGATAAAGATTATTGGTTTTTTTTCCTAACCTAACCTGTTAGAAGTCATCTTTCATGAGTGGGCTGTTCTGTTTGTAATTTTGGAGGCTAATTGGACTTTCTCCATTCTAAATATATATAACTTAAGAATAGAGTTTCTCAACCTCAGCACTATTGCCATTGAGCCAAACAGTTATTTGTTGGGGAGCAGGGTACTGTTTTGTGCATTGTAGGCTGTTTTAGTAGTGTCCTGGTCTCTACCCACTAGAAACCAGTAGCAACTTCATCCTCTCCCCAGTCATGACAACCAAGAATGGCTCAAGGAATTGCTGAATGCTTCCTGAGAGTCACAGTCACCCCTAGTTCAGAACCACTGCTTTAGAATAATTCTTACCTAGTGTATATTTAAAACTCACTAATCTCTCTGCTTCCACTCTCTTTTTCAATCCACCCTATAACAACTATGCCTAATGAATCTTTTTTTGGGAGGTAGTATAGCATGATGGTTATGAGCATGAGTTTGGAGGCAGAATTGAGTGACCTCATAATTTACCATCCAAACTGGGATGCTTGAATAATGGGCTAGTTAAGCTGGGAGTAGCCTGGGCAATCTGGTCAAGATTATAGAGACCTTGATTCAAATTCTGGTTTTCCCCGTCTGCTGGCAGTATGACTTAAGCACTCCTAAACTTCAGCTCTCTCACCTCTAAAATAATGAAAATACTTACCTCTTAGGTTTGAAATGAGATTGAGTAGAAACCTCTAACCATAATGTCCAGCACACTTATTCAGTAGTAAGAACACTGAATATACAGTAGCTATCATTATTCTTTAAACATTACCTTGATTATTCCCCAGCTCAGAAACATTTAGAGGTGTGTGTTGCTTCAGCAACATTTCCTAAAGTATATTCTGTAGAAATTTGGCATATAAAAAAGTTGTGTTCGGTTAAAATTGATGAACACTGAATTACAAGAGGTTAAATGGGTCTGTTCACCTAAAGGCTTCTAGAAACTTTCCATAAGCTAATATACATCAGCAATCTATAAGATCAAGGGGTAGAATGCATTACTTCCCAAATTTATCTTACCATGGTTTGTTTTTTGATGCAGCATCTTGAGAGATCAGCATACTATAGAAAAAAGACCAGCATACTATAGAATGAAGATCAGTGTCTCAACCCAAGTTTTTACCTCTCTTTACTATTTCCATCCAGCACAACACTTCAGACAGACTTGACTGCTCAGTATACTGCCTTACCAGCTGGTTACTTCCTCATAAGTTCAGATGGTTTCCCAACTAGTTTGTGAGCTCCTGGAGTGTATGGACTCTGTGAATGATACTCTATTCTGATTTCTCTGTTAACTATTTAATGTGCTAGGCACGGTGGGGGCAGAAATGGTTCATGCTCTGAGAAGCTCTCCCTTTTCTTGCTTCCCTTCCTGTAGCCCTTTTCCTCCCAATATATAATTTTTTGCTGAGCCAAGTGAGAGTTATTTTCAGGCATCATGACACTTCACCTAATACTTCAGCATGTTATCTCAAGAACAAATACATTCCTCCATATAACCACAGTACAACCAGCTGACTCAGGAATTTAGCATTAATAACAATACTATTATGTACTATAAAGTCCATATTCAGATATCACCAATTGCCCCAACAATGTCCTTCACAGCTAAACTGCGGACTTTCAGATTTCACCAATTTTTCCATTAATGCATTTTTTCTGTTTTTCAGGTACAATCCCAAATCACATAATTGCAGTTAGTTAACGTGCCCCTTTAATCTCTTCCCGTCTGTCACAGTTCCTCAATTTTTCCCTGTCTTTCATAGACCTTGACACTTTTGAAGTGTACTGGTCAATATTTTGAAGAATGTCCCTTAGTTGGTTTATCTGTTAATTTCTAAAGATTAAAGTTTATGCATTTTTTGCAATGCCAGAGGTGATGTGCCCTTCTCAGTGCATCTTACCAGGTACATGATGTCTGTTGTCTTAACTGTTAATGATGCTGTCCTTCATCGCTTGGTAAGGTAACACCTACTAGGTTTCTTGCTGTAAAACTATTAAGTGTTTGGGGGCAAATATTTTGAGACTATGCAGATAACCTATCTCTCTTCAAAATTTTGCCCACTGCTTTTAGTCAGAAAATTTGGCAGCAGATGTAGCTGTGCAAAGGCCACAGCTATTAACTGTGGTGTTCTAATAGTAATTTTCTATTTCTCTCATTCCTTCTATATTAATTGGAAATCTATAAAGAAGAGCTGTCTCTCCCCCATTTTATATATTTATTCAGTCTTTCATTTATATCATATGGATTCATGGTATTTATTCTATGGGTTAGAATCCAGTGCTATCATCATTTATTTTGTTGCTCAAAATATTCCTGCCTTGGGCATTGGGAGCTCTTTCAGGTTGGCTTCTATTCTCATTTTCTTTTAAAAAGAAGTTTTTTATTTTGAAATTCATGCTGTTTTAAATTGCAGAAATAGTTGGGAGTTCCTTTCTCCTCCATTTGTGTATTCATTCAATTATTTATTTGTATCAATATGGACTCATAGATTCTTACTTTCAGGTTGTAATCTTTTCCTATTATTATTTTGATTCTCAGATTGTCTCAGATTAGGTCATTGTCTCTGATGCTTTTTAAATGTAATTAAACTGACCTTCAGTTTTCTTCCCCTCCAGAAAACGTTGAGAGCCATGCTGGTATATACTCCTTGCCATAGTTTGGCAGAAAGAATCAAACTGCAGAGACTTCTCCGGCCAGTAGTAGACACCATTCTAGTCAAGTGTGCAGATGCCAATAGGTAAGGCCCTATTGATGAACCACCTCAAGAGCCCAGAACCAAGGCTCATACTAGTTGAGTATTGGTACATATTTATTAAATAAGGCATTGACTACTGTTTTCTAATGTGAGATTTGAAATTAAAATATAATGCTTAGCGGGATTCAAGATGGTGGCGTGAGAGGTGAGACAGAGAGCTCCTCCCAAAACCACAAACAGTACAAAAATATAATTAATAAATACAACTAACCTTCAGAGAGCAACAAGAAAGAAGGCTGAACCAGACTACATACAGACCTCACGAACAGAGCAGACCTCAAGAAACAGGGTAATGTACGAAAGCCTTAATCCTGTGGGACCCAAGCCCTTCCCCCACCCCAGCTCACCAGTGGGAGGAAGAGAAACGGAGTGCAGGAGGGGGTGAAAGCCTGGGACTGTTGAACACCTAGCCCTGGACATCTGCTTTGTGAGAAGAATCCTGTATTGTGTGGTGCCCTGGGCATTGGGGAGCTTGGACAGGCAGACTGCTTGTGAAATTGACATTCCAGCTGTCTGTGGAGTAGGGGATCCACACCCAGCCGCTCTGTGTCAGAGGAAAGGCAGGGAGTCTGAGAGGCTTCCTCACAGCTAGAGGGCTGCTGAAGGGGCTGGGTTTGCATGGAGCTTGCTGTGCAGGAGAAGGGAGAGCTGGACAAGGTTGCCTGGGCGCACTCTGCCCAGCTGGTTGGGAACTTTGAGGAGCTTCAGGTGCTCCATCCCCGTGACTGCCTACTCAGCTCTGAGGACCCCACTGTGACACACAGCCTGCCTGGCCTTCCTACTGGCCTGCAGGCACCTGCTTGCAAAGCCACAATCACTGTGCAGGCATCAGGCCAGCCAGAGGGAGGCCCCGCCTACAACAGCTAGAGATGCAAAGCACAGAAGATTACCCGTGTGTGCTTGGCCCACCACCTCTGACACTGGAGATAGGCACCACAGACAGGAAGCAGGAAACAGATCTTTCCTCCCCCCAAGCACCAGCTCCACTCCCCTACATCCCCCAGCCTCACTCTATGGGCTGAGAAGCTCCAGAGACTGGAGTTTCTGCACACTAGTGAGCACCACACAGAAATATGAAACGTCAGAAGAACATGGTTCAGACCAAACTCTCACAAACCCCAGAAAGAGGGTCAAATAAACCAAACTCACAAATCTTCCAGAAAGAGAGTTCAAAATAAAAATTATAAACATGCTATGGAGGTACAGAAAAATATTCAAGACCTTAGGAATGAATTTAAGATGGAATATAATCATTATGAAATTCCATATCTGAAATGCAACATACAATGGAGGGATTTAAATACAGATTACATGTAGTAGAAGAGACAGTAAATGGAATAGAAATTAGAGAAGAGGAATACACAGAAGCTGAGGCACAGAAAGAAAAAAGGATCTCTAAGAATGAAAGAATATTGAGAGAACTGTGTGACCTATCCAAACGGAACAATATTCGCATTATAGGGGTACCAAAAGAAGAAGAGAGAGAAAAAGGGATAGAAAGTGTCATTGAGGAGGTGATTGCTGAAAACTTCCCCAATCTGGGGAAAGAGATAGTCTATCAGGCCATGGAGGTGCACAGATCTCCCAGCAACACAAGGGACCCAAGGAAGACAACATCAAGACATATAATAATTAAAATGGCAAAGATCAAGGATAAGGACAAACTTTTAAAAGCAGCTACAGAGAGAAAAAAGATCACCTACAAAGGAATACCCATCAGGGTATCATCAGACTTCTCAACAGAAACCTCACAGGCCAGAACGGAGTGGCATGATATATTTAATGCAATGAAGCAGAAGGGCCTTGAACCAAGAATACTTTACCTGGCAAGGTTATCATTTAACTTTGAAGGAGGGATTAAACAATTTTCAGATAAGCAAAAGCTGAGAGAATTTACCTCCCACAAACCACCTCTACAGTGCATTTTTGAGGGACTCCTATACATGGAAGTATTCCGAAGGCTAAACAGATGTCATTCAAGGGAAGACAAAGAGTACAGAATATGATTCATAACATACAAACAATGGAGGAGGAAAAAAAAAAGAACCTTTAGGTTGAGTTTTTAATAGTATATAAAATAAGTTAAATTAGACTGTTAGATAGTAAGGGAATTGCCCTTGAACCTTTGGTAACCACAAATTTAACCCTACAATGGCAATAAGTACATACCTATCGATAATCACCCTAAATGTAAATGGTCTGAATGCACCAATCAAAAGACATAGAGTTACTGAATCGATAAAAAAATAAGACCCATCTATATGCTGCCTAAAAGAGACACACTTCAAACCCAAAGATATACACAGACTGAAAGTAAAAAGATAGAAAAACATATTTCATGCAACTAATAGTGAGAAAAAAGCAGGAGTTGGAGTACTTGTATCAGACAAAATAGACTTCAAAACAAAAAAAAAGTCACAAGAGATAAAGAAGGACATTACATAATGATAAAAGGGTCAGTCCAACAAGAGGATATAACTATTATAAATATCTATGCACCCAACACAGGATCACCTACATATGTGAAACAAATACTAACAGAATTAAAGGGGGAAATAGAATGCAACGCATTCATTTTAGGAGACTTCAACACACCACTCACTCCAAAGGACAGATCAACCAGACAGAAAATAAGTAAAGAGACAGAGGCACTGAACAACATATTAGAAAAGATGGACCTAACGGACATCTACAGAACACTCCATCCAAAAGCAACAGGATACACATCCTTCTTAAGTGCACATGGAACATATTAGGCCACAAAAAGAACCTCAGTAAATTCAAAAAGATTGAAATTGTACCACCCAGCTTCTCAGATCACAAAGATATGAAACTAGTAATAAATTACACAGGAAAAATGAAAAAGCCCACAAACACATGGAGGCTTAATAACATGCTCCTAAATAATCAGTGGATCAGATGACCAAATAAAAACAGAGATCAAGCAATATATGGAGACAAGTGACAAAAATAATTCAATACCATAAATCTGTGGGATGCAGCGATGGCCCTGCCAAGCGGGAAATATATTGCAATACAGACCTACCTCAGGAAAGAAGAACAATCCCAAATGAACAGTCTAAACTCACAATTAATGAAACTAGTAAAGGAAAAACAGATGAGGCCCAAAGTCCATAGAAGGAGGGACATAATAAAGATTAAAGCAGAAATAAATAAAATTGAGAAGAATAAAACAAACAATAGAATCAATGAAAGCAGGAGCTGGTTCTTTGAGAAAATAAACAAAATAGATAAACCCCTAGCCAGACTTAAGAAAAAATGAAAGTCTACACATATAAAAAGAATCAGAAATGAGAAAAGAAAAATCACTATGGCTGCCACAGAAATACAAAGGATTACGAGATAATACTATGAAAAATTTTATGGTAACAAACTGAATAACCTAGAAGAAATGGACAACTTTCTAGAAAAATACAGCCTTCCAAGGCTGACCCAGGAAGAAACAGAAAATCTGAATAGACCAATTACCAGCAAAGAAATTGAATTGGTAATCAAAAACTATCTAAGAACAAAACGGCTGGATCAGATGGTTTCACTGCTGAATTTTATCAAACATTTAGTGAAGACCTAATGCCCATCCTGATTAAAGTTTTCCAAAAAGTAGAAGAGGAGGAAATACTCCCAAACTCATTCTATGAGGCCAACATCACTCTAATACCAAAACCAGGCAAAGACACCACAAAAAAAGAAAATTACAGATCAATATCCCTGATGAACATAGATGCAAAAATACTCAACAAAATATTAGCAAACCGAATTCAAAAATACATCAGAAAGATCATCATGATCAAGTGGGATTCATCCCAGGGATGCAAGGATGGTACAACATTGGAAAATCCATCCACATCATCCACTACATCAACAAAATGGACAAAAACCACATGATCATCTCCATAGATGCTGAAAAAGCATTCAACAAAATTCAACATCCATTCATGATAAAAACTCTCAACAAAATGGGTATAGAGGGCAAGTATGTCAACATAATAAAGGCCATATATGACAAACCCACAGCCAACATTATACTTAACAGCGAGAATCTGAAAGCTTTTCCTTTAAGATCGGGAACAAGACAAGGATGCCCACTCTCCCCACTTTTATTCAACATAGTACTGAAAGTCCTAGCCATGGCAATCAGACAGCAAAAAGAAATAAAAGGCATCCAGATCGGCAAGGAAGAACTCAAACTGTCCTTGTTTACAGATGACATGATATTGTACATAAAAAACCCTAAAGAATCCACTCTAAAACTACTAGATCTAATATCTGGATTCAGCAAAGTTGCGGGATACAAAATTAATACACAGAAGTCTGTTGCATTCCTGTACACTAACAATGAACTAGCAGAACGAGAAATCAGGAAAACAAATCCAATCGCAATTGCATCAAAAAGAATAAAATACCTAGGAATAAACCTAGCCAAGGATGTGAAAGACCTGTACCCTGAAAACTACAAGACATTCTTAAGAGAAATTAAAGCGGACACTAATAAATGGATATTCATCCCATGCTCTTCACTAGGAAGCATTAATATTGTCAAAATGGTCATCCTGTCTAAAGCAATCTACAGATTCAATGAAATCACTATCAAATTACCAATAACATTCTTCAATGAACTAGAGGAAACAGTTACTATAAAATTCATATGGAACCACAAAAGACCCCGAATAGCCAAAACAATCCTGAGAAGGAAGAAGAAAGCGGGGGGGATTACACTCCCTGACTTCAAGCTCTACTACAAAGCTACAGTAACCAAGACAATTTGGTACTGGCACTAGAACAGACCCATAGACCAGTGGAACAGAATAGAGAGCCCAGATATGAACCCAAGCATATATGGTCAATTAATATATGATAAAGAAGCCATGGATATACAATGAGGAAATGACAGCCCCTTCAACAGCTGGTGTTGGCAAAACTGGACAGCTACATGTAAGAGAATGAAACTGGATTACTGTCTAACCCCATACACAAAAGTAAACTCAAAATGGATCAAAGAATGTAAGTCATGAAATCATAAAACTCTTAGAAAAAAATATAGGCAAAAATCTCTTGGATATAAACATGAGCAACTTCTTCATGAACATGTCTCCCCAGGCAAGGAAAACAAAAGTAAAAATGAGCAAATGGGACTATATCAAACTAAAAAGCTTCTGTACAGCAAGGGATACCATCAGTAGAACAAAAAGACTTCCTACAGTATGGGAGAATATATTCATAAATGACATACCGACAAGGGGTTGACATCCAAATTATATAAAGAGCTCACGCACCTCAACAAACAAAAAGCAAATAAGCCAATTAAAAAATGGGCAGAGGATATGAGTAGACACTTCTCCAAAGAAGAAATTGAGATGGCCTACAGGCACATGAAAAGATGCTCCACATCGCTAATCATCAGAGAAATGCAAGTTAAAACCACAATGAGATATCACCTCACACCAATAAGGATGGCCAACATCCAAAACACAAACAACAAACGTTGGCAAGGATGTGGAGAAAGGGGAACCCTCCTACACTGCTGGTGGGAATGTAAATTAGTACAACCATTGTGGAAAGCAGTATGGAGGTACCTCAAAAAAGTCAGAATAGAAATACCATTTGACCCAGGAATTCCATTCCTAGGAATTTACCCTAAGAATGCAGCAACCCAGTTTGAAAAAGACAGATGCACCCTATGTTTATTGCAGCAGTATTTACAATAACCAAGAAATGGAAGCAACCTAAGTGTCCATCAGTAGATGAATGGATAAAGAAGAGGTGGTACATATACATAATGGAATATTATTCAGCCATAAGAAGAAAACAAATCCTACCATTTGCAACAACATGGATGGAGCTAGAGGGTATTATGCTCAGTGAAATAAGCCAGGCGGAGAAAGATAAGTACCAAATGATTTCACTCATATGTGGAGTATAAGAGCAAAGAGAAAACTGAAGGAACACAACAGCAGCCGTCTCACAGAACCTAAGAGTGGACTAACAGTTACCAAAGGGAAAGGGACTGGGGAAGACGGGTGGGAAGGGAGGGATAAAGGGGGAAAAGGGCTATTACAATTAGCACATATAATGTAGTGGGTGTGGGGGTGGAGTGGGGGGATACGGGGAAGGCAGTATAACACAGAGAAGACAAGTAGTGATTCTATAACATCCTTCTACACTGATGGATAGTGAGTGCAATGGGGTATATGGTAGGGACTTGATAATAGGGGGAGTCTAGTAACCATAATGTTGCTCATGTAATTGTATATTAATAATAGAAAAATAAAATAATATATATATAATGCGTAAAGCTTTTAATGACTAGAGAGAAGAACTAATGGCAAGTAAAAACCAGGCTAATGATGTGAGCCACCACATTACTGTATTGTGATTTATTTTCTTTTATTTTAAAAAATATTCCTAATCTGAAGTCAGGTGATAAGAACAATAGCTGTTGTATCTGTAGAATCTCTCTGTAAGGCATAATTTCATTTTAGAGAAGGAGTTACACAGGATAGGAACCACTAAGTCATTCTATCTGCTTTATCTTATTATCAGGACCAAAAAAAAAAAAGACTATTCCATTTTTTTGTGTGTAATGAAATTTTACTCTACTTATGACAGTTTGTCAAATAACAACAAAAATTCCATGTATTGCTGCAATATCCTTAAAAATCACTAAGGAAAAAGAATAATTAATTGGAGGAGTAGAGATATGAGGTAGAGAAGTCAGGTATGGTGAAGGTAAAACTGAGCACAAGCTATGATTTTATCAGACCACTGGTTCTCTTTTTATTTTCTTTTCCATTAAGTGGGAGGAAAAGATAATAAGTATAGTTGTTTAGCAGTTCCCATCTCATGTCCCAGCAGATCTCAGGTGGTAAGAAGCACTGAATCTCCTTTAAAGGTTTTACCTGTGCCCTCCCATGTATTTGTAGCTGAGTGTAACCTTTTTTTTCCTTCCTAAGTCACATGATAAAGATCATAGAGGGTCTCGAAAATCAAGTACTTAACTTGGACTTGTTTCTAATCTCATGAAATCTCTTGCCTCCATTGCTTTCTTTACAAAGGCCTACAAACTGCAAGTATTAGGTTTTCTTGTTGCTTAGAATTCTATTATCTGAAAAACAGGCAAATTAGCAAATAATTTGCAAAATGCATATAAAAATCACCTCATTTTTCAATAACAGAATAGGTACTTTTCTGAGAACTTCAGTGTTTCTGTAGCATTTGCTGTGTTGCTTGCTTTTTGCAATTGTACAGTTAGGCTGTTTACCTGGTTGCTTTGATGAATGAACATCATAAGAAATACTATGAAGGGATTTATGGTATTTGGAACTTACTCTGACTATATAAGAGAATATAAAGGTTTTGGATAGGAAAGTTTTGCTTTCAGTTCAAGAGATTTGTAGTGAAAACTCAAAAATCAAAATGTCTTGGGTCTTTTTTAACATGGTAATGAAAATAAGCCTTTAATCTGGTTTGATATTTAAATCATTTCTTGCTAAGAGCCAGTAGTAAAGATTCTGTGCTTAACACAGAGGATAAGGTAAAATTTATGAAATTAGACCTATAAATATTATTATTTGTAATGATGTCATTAATGTGATTTTAGTGGTGGAAAAGCAAGCACTACTGAAAACTTTTTTCCCCACCTTTTCACAAAGCATTATGTTACTACTCTCCTTTTAATGTATATTTTATCAAAGAGCCAAGTCTGATGTTGCTTCCTTCATTTTTAGTCGCACAAGTCAGCTGTCTATATCAACACTGTTGGAACTGTGCAAAGGCCAAGCAGGAGAGCTGGCAGTTGGCAGAGAAATACTTAAAGCTGGTAATAACTTTTTACTTAAAATTAATATAGCATGTTTTATCATTTTCCTCAGAAGACTGTCTAATCTCATAATCTTTGATAGGGCAGTACAGCATTTTGAAGTAATTTTGTAAATTGATTCAGTCAGCTAATACTAGAAATATTAATCTAAGAAATTCTTAAAATTAATCTAATTCAGAAATTTTTGTTGACCTATGCCATTTGATCATGATTTTAGATTTTTATATCACTAGTTTTCAATTATTTACTATAATTTTTTACTTTCCTTTTTTTAGGATCTATTGGTATTGGTGGAGTTGATTATGTCTTAAACTGCATTCTCGGAAACCAAACTGAATCAAACAACTGGCAAGAACTCCTGGGTCGCCTTTGTCTTATAGACAGACTGCTGTTGGAATTTCCTGCTGAATTTTACCCTCATATTGTCAGTAGTGATGTTTCACAAGCTGAGCCTGTTGAAGTCAGGTAATTTTTTTCTTCTGAAAATACATTACTTTCCTCTTCCTACCTACCCCGTCACCATTTCCCCAAGCCCCAAGGACATATTTTAGATTCATGAACGACTCAGAATTTACAAAGCATATATAGTTTACTAATACCTTATTACATAATTGATGTAAAAATATGAAGTCCAGGCTCTTTAATTGAAAATATATAGATACTTTAAATACTTTTTTTTTTTAATGTACAAGCTTTGAATTAGCACCACCTCAACTTGCCTAGTAATTGAATGTTTTTTCTTTCAGGTATAAAAAGCTGCTGTCCCTCTTAACCTTTGCTTTGCAGTCCATTGACAATTCCCACTCAATGGTTGGTAAACTCTCCCGGAGAATATATTTGAGTTCTGCGAGAATGGTTACTACAGTACCCCATGTATTTTCAAAACTGTTAGAAATGCTGAATGTTTCCAGTTCCACTCATTTTACCAGGATGCGTCGTCGTTTGATGGCTATTGCAGATGAGGTAGAAATTGCTGAGGCTATCCAGCTGGGTATAGAAGACACTTCTGATGGTCAACATGACAGCTTTTTGCAGGCATCTGTCCCTAACAGCTATCCAGAAACTACAGAGAACAGTTCCCTTGAGCACATGCACCATTTACAGAAAACTGGAAAAGGACTGTGTGCTACAAAACTGAGTGCCAGCTCAGAGGACATTTCTGACAGACTGGCCAGCATTTCAGTAGGACTTCCTAGTTCAACCACAGTGGAGCAACCAAAGCCAATGGTTCAAACAAAAGGCAGACCCCACAGTCAGTGTTTGAACTCTCCTCCTTTGTCTCATCATCCCCAATTAATGTTCCCTTCCTTGTCAACCCCTTCTCCCTCTGCCCCATCTGTACCAGCTGGCACCATAACAGATGTCTCTAAGCATAGACCTCAGGGGTTCATTCCCTGCAAAATACCTTCTGCATCTCCTCAAACACAGCGCAAGTTTTCTCTACAGTTCCAGAGAAACTGTTCTGAAAACAAAGACTCAGATAAACTTTCCCCAATCTTTACTCAGTCAAGACCCCTGCCCTCCAGTAATATACACAGGCCAAAGCCATCTCGACCTACCCCAGGTAATACAAATAAACAGGAAGATGCCCAAAAAAAGAGCATGACGCTTGATCTGAATAGTACTTCCAAATGTGATGACAGCTTTGGCAGTAGTAGCAATAGTAGTAATGCTGTTATACCCAGTGATGAGACAGTGTTCACCCCAGTAGAGGAGAAATGCAGATTAGATGTTAATACAGAGCTCAACTCCAGCATTGAGGACCTTCTTGAAGCATCTATGCCTTCAAGTGATACAACAGTGACTTTTAAGTCAGAAGTTGCTGTACTCTCTCCTGAAAAGGATGAAAATGATGATACTTACAAAGATGATGTGAATCATAATCAAAAGTGCAAAGAAAAGATGGAAGCTGAAGAAGAAGAAGCTTTAGCTATTGCCATGGCAATGTCAGCATCTCAGGATGCCCTCCCCACAGTCCCTCAACTACAGGTTGAAAATGGAGAAGATATCATCATTATTCAACAGGACGTAAGTAGAATCTTTAAGAGTTTAGAGAATTTCCTTGAACCATGCTAAAATAAATCTAATTCAGAAATGCTGTGTTTAACATGAGTTAATCAGAAGCAGGTTTTTCACATAGAATTATACAACGTTTGCATCACTGTTTAAACAGAAGTACTCCTTTCCTATTTCAAGGTGTTTCTAGTTGATTCTTTAATGGTGATCACTTCTGCATTTAACACTGGTCATTCAAGGTCAAGTTTATAGGTGGTTTGGGGAGCAGACTGACCAAGAGTAATATTTTGCCAAGATAATATCACAAACTCTCACTCTCTTAACTTAACAATAAAAAGTTTGCTTTGATTTAATATATAGACACCAGAGACTTTACCAGGACACACCAAAGCAAAACAACCTTATAGAGAAGACACTGAATGGTTAAAAGGTCAACAGATAGGCCTTGGAGCATTTTCTTCTTGTTATCAAGCTCAAGATGTGGGAACTGGAACTTTAATGGCTGTTAAACAGGTAAAAATCTAGTGAGCATATAAATGATTAAAATTATAAAAAATGAAACATGAGCAAATAAAAAGAATGAAAGATATGTCCCCATGTGTATAAATTTCAGATTTTAGAAACCTAAATTTCAAAGTAGATGTTGCCAAAGCACGAGAAGCATCATGAATTCTATTTAACAGTGGAAGCATGACTATTGTAAGATGCAACATCAAGATGGGCCTTACAGAAGCCCATTTTTGGGTTTTGTGCTTTTTAGTTAATAGAGGTATGGTTTCATAACACCATTCAGCAGTGTTACTGGTTCAGTGTCATCTTGGGATTTCTGTGGTTTCCTTTCTTAATGAGCATGCTTATCAAAAAGATATGAAAATGATAAAGCTTTCATTTTAAAATCATGTTGGTTCTTCTCCCATGACTGGGCTTTTCTCATTTTTTACAGTAGCGTCTGAGTTTTAAAGGATTCGCTATGTCCCAACTTTTTGTCATTTTCTTAATATTTCATTGTTTAAGCTAGATTCTTCCTGTCTAAAAGAGGTTGACTTGTTTTTTTTTATAAAGTACTCTGCATCCCTGAGCATAAATGCCATCTGCTGCTAATATATAAGCTAATTTGGATTTATCGATTTTAGATCATATTGTTAGTGATAACTATAAATGAAAACTCAATCAGAATTCAAAACTTTGTAAACATGTTTATTGAAAAAGGTGACATATGTCAGAAATACATCTTCTGAGCAAGAAGAAGTAGTGGAAGCATTAAGAGAAGAGATCAGAATGATGAGCCATCTGAATCATCCAAACATCATTAGGATGTTGGGAGCCACGTGTGAGAAAAGCAATTATAATCTCTTCATTGAATGGATGGCGGGTATGTTCATGTTTTAAATTACCAATAATAGTACATGGATTTAACTGATATTAAATTGAGGAAAAACAATTCAATGAACACTTATTTCTATTAAATATTTTGGATTTTTAAATGCAAATCACCCCAGTATAGTAGTATGAACTGTATTTTGTTTTGTCTTTCATTTAATTATAAATAAAATATTCATTACCTCTAACTTTTAAACTTTTTCACTGTTTCTTTTTAAATGATTGTGTAGCATTGTTTTATAGGAATAATTTTTTTCTAAACCTGCTATGTATAAGACCTGTATTTTTCCATGTGTTCATCATTAATTGGACAGATTTAGGAGATGTTTTAATATAACAATATAAAAATAAAATTAAGCTACAAATTGAAAACTTATAGGTAAATGAGCACTGAAGCATAAAGTTGAACCTTGTCATCTACTTGAACAAATGACTGTTTTATTTTGTGTACAGTAAAATAAATGACTTGGAATGTACTGAATAAATGCTTGATTTAACTTCTTAGATGTTTCATGTTTGAGGAGTACGTTGTTATTCACAGATCAGTTCTTTAGTACATTCTGTGATGTTGGTTGTAGATAAGTTGATTGTTATTTTAGGCTATTATAAATACTTTTAAATGAAGCTAATGGGTTTGTGACTTGTCCCAGATCCCAGCTAGTAAATAGTGGGATATGAAACCTAACTCTGGGTTATCTGGCTCCTCCTGCTCTCTTTACCATCTGCTAAATAACATGTTAGCACTAGTTACTTAAGTCATGAAGAAAGGTATTTTGCATATCTTGATTAAAAAGAGAGGCAAATTGTACATTTCAGAAATAATTCCATCCGAAATTGTTAACTTTTAAAGCTTTCTGAATTCTTGACCTTCCAGAATGTTCATGCAGATTCCATGAAAATGACTCCTAACTGTTAGGTTTTGAGACTGGAACATGTTAGTTTTTAAATGTTTCATTTTGATGGAGAATATAAATTTAACTTTTCAAATGTGAGCTCATACATTACAGTCTCATGTAATGAAATGTAATAAAGAGTTTTAATTCCGGTTTAAGTTTTTGATAGGGGGTTTGTTTGTCTTGTAGGGGGATCTGTGGCTCATTTGCTCAGTAAATATGGAGCCTTCAAAGAATCAGTAGTTATAAACTATTCTGAACAATTACTTCGTGGCCTTTCATATCTCCATGAGAACCAGATCATTCATAGGGATGTCAAAGGTAGGAATTCTTTTCATCATTATGTACTAGCAGTAAGTAGAAAACAAATGACATTTTACGACTTGGACCTTTGTTGATGGTAATTAGAAGTGAAAAGAACCTTTGGGGTCATACAACCTGCCTTTCTTAAAGAAGCTGTGGCCTTTCCGCAGTCTTACTGCTAAAGTATAGAATCCAGGTCTCTGATTCCCTGTCTTGGTCTCTAATTCCCAGCTCCCCAGAAGTTCCTTTTCTGATTTTATTTAGAATACTGTAATATTAAAAACTACTTTGAAGAAAAATCCTTTCAAATCTTTCTGTGGTTCAGTTAATTAAGAGAAACTTGGTTTTCCAATATAAATGTCTTTAGCTACTGTTTGACATTGTACTTAAGTAATCTTATAACATTGATTTTTTTACTAAGCTATAATTATGAAATTACAGAATATAGTTTGGATTGGTCTAGGTCTGTAGTGTCAACAGAACTTTGTCTTAAAATGTAAACTGCACTAAAGTTTAAACTTTAAGGAAAAGATTTTTGTTGGGAATCATATTAAAGGTTTTTGACACTTGAAGTTTCATTAGATCTCTGTTTTTATTATCTCCTTGTGCCTTGTTACTTTGTCAGATTTTCCTTCTGAGGCTATGGATTTTGTTTTACACCATACAGATGTGCACATCTCTAGCAATAATGAAGTGAACTGAGAGGGAAAGCAGATTTCTCTGAACCTCTGATTGTAGTCCATTTCTGTCTTTTGTCGTTGTTGTATTCCATTACTATTTTACTGAGTCTTTAATCCACTCTTTTGTTTCTAACATACAAGGTCATGTGCTGCTTTTGTTGACAGGTGCCAACTTGCTAATTGACAGCACAGGTCAGAGACTGAGAATTGCAGATTTTGGAGCTGCAGCCAGGTTGGCATCAAAAGGAACTGGTGCAGGAGAATTCCAGGGACAGTTATTGGGGACAATTGCATTTATGGCACCTGAGGTGAGAAGCAGCTTTGACTGTGATAAAAAAAAAAATTTTGGAGTTCTGTGTGACAGCATTATACCAAATTATTTTGCAGTGTTATTCAGTATTGTGCTTACCAATTAGAAGCCCATAGCCCCCAAAATAAGGTTTTAATGATATCCTTGATTTTAGAATTTAATCCCCACCTTTCTGTCTTTACAAACTTTTTAAAAAATAGGTTTTAATAGCTATCTTCTAACTTAAAGGCTATTTCTAACAAAGAATTGTTGGGTAATTTATAAAGTTATTTCGTAGTAAATCCAAAATACACCTAATAGAAATTTTAAAAATTGTTCTTTCCCTATTCTAAAGCATAGAAGCAAGTCTTACTAGTGGTGGAAGAAGTTCGTGTTGCTACTTTAAATTTAGCCTATTCTGTTGTGTTCAGAACTCCTCACCTTGATGCACAGTGACTCTTGGTTGTCCTCTTGCCCTGTTACTAAGCACACTGGGGCTGCTTTGAAATTCTGTGATGTGACTTCAGAATCTCACAATTCTCCAAGGTATTTTTGTGCCACATAGGAGATTAACCTTGTTAATGAAATAAACGAGACATCTGGTAGTCCACAGAATTGCTATTTGTACCTTTGTTTTGCTCTAAAGCAAAAAAACTAGAATCCATAAATACAAAATAGATTTCTCTTTTGAGTCATATTTCCAGATTAACTCCCTGGGTTTTTTTTTAGGTACTAAGAGGTCAGCAATATGGTAGGAGTTGTGATGTATGGAGTGTCGGCTGTGCTATTATAGAAATGGCTTGTGCTAAACCACCCTGGAATGCAGAAAAACACTCCAATCATCTTGCTTTGATATTTAAGGTAACTGTGAGATAAAAACTACTACTTTCTGCTAAAATTGGAGGGGGCAAATTTTTATGTGTTCTCTTAACTGTTGATCTAACATGAAGGTATATCTTTCTTGAGGTACATACATATATACTTCTAGGAATTTATATGGGGTGAATGTTGGTGGCATGTTGTATAGTCAGTTCTTATTATTCGCAAATACTGAATCACTGTTCCTGCATGAAATATGTACATATATATATTACATATCAAACTTTCAAATGTAAAAGTTGAAGTTCTTCACATATACAATCCATACATTTTTTAAAATCTAATTTACTATTTTTTGTATTTAAAGAATTCACACCCAAGGCAGTTGCCAAATCCTGTTTGTTCTACCTTTCTGACAACTCTTAAATCCATTCTCTCCATTTCCCCGTGGAAATAGTGTAATGGTTGAGGTTTTTAGCTTTTGAGTCAGACATGCTAGTTAAAAGCTTGGGCTTTAGAATCACTGTAGACCTGGTTTCAAATTCTGACTCCATCCTTTAATAGCCATGTGACTAGGAAAATTACTTAATCTGTCTGAGTGTAATTCATGGAATTACTACAAGGATAAACAAAATTACCTCTGGGCCTAAGTAAAGCACTTAACACACAGTCACCTTTGTGGCAAATATTATTCCTGTAAACTAGCCCCCAAGCACCTCTTATCTGCCATAACCTCTTCCACTCCTCCCCACAATTATATAGCATCCGCAATCACCTGAAAAAAATCAGTGCAATTGTGTTTCTGATGTACTAAATAGGTTGGCCAGGTTTAGTCTTCCTCACTCTGAATAGCTCTCTCTGTGCTGAAAAAAAAAAAAATAGAAAATTTGCAATGAAAAGCAGAGGTCAAACCATCTTGGGAAGTGAATATGAGGAAAGCAAAATTCATCTGGGTGAGTGCTTTACCTGCCCATAATCATTTTGATGCACTTAGCCTTGTTCATTTGAGAGAATAAGGAAAACTATCGATCCATCTGATCAGGATATATTTGATGAAATTCTAAAATCCTAAAAATGGAAGGAGTTTTAGAGGGAACCTGCCATCCTGTGGATGAGATTTCCATAGACTCCTTGTTAGCAGAAAGTCCACCCACTTCTTCAATTCCTTTGTGTACTAGATGCATATATGAGGTTATGAAATATATGTGCAAGTACTTCTATATTGGAAGTTCAGTTGTGGAAAGCTTCAACATTCTGGTGTTTCCTCCTACAGATTGCTAGTGCAACTACTGCTCCATCAATCCCTTCACATTTGTCTCCTGGTTTACGAGACGTGGCTCTTCGTTGTTTAGAACTTCAACCTCAGGACAGACCTCCGTCAAGAGAGCTACTGAAGCATCCAGTCTTCCGTACTACCTGGTAGCCAATTATACAAATAAACTATAATGGAGACAGGATGCTCAACAAGAGAAAAACACTTTTGTGAGGAACCATGTTGATAATCTGCTGGCCCTCATGCCACTGAACAGCTATGAACGAGACCAGCAGGGAACCCTTACCTAAAGTATGTGATTGACAAATCATGATCTATACCTAAGCTTAGTATGCAAAAGTCCACAATTTGTGCAGAAACTGTAAACCGTGCCTTTCAAAGAACTGGCCCTAGGTGAACAGGAAAGCAATGAAGTTTGCATGACTAATAACAGAAGCATAATTTTATTATTTTTTTTTTGGAGCACTTTTTCAGCATAATATTAGCAGCTGGGGGGCTCAGGAACTATTTTAATGTTTCAATTATTCTTCCATTTCATATCATGATAACAAGCAGGGGGTTCTGCAGTTCCGTTCAGTTTTTTTGTCACTGGCTATAAAAATCAGTATCTGCCTCTCTTAGGTCAGAATATGCTATAAGTAGCAGTAAATGAATATATTTTTTAAAGCTGGTAAGTTCTTTATGATCCACAGTTGACCTTTATTTTTTTTTAATGCCTGGGCAATTGTGGTTCATTGTGCATTTTACTGTTGGCCCATTCATTTCGTTTTTGGAAAATACGGTTCTATATTTTCATTTCACTTTCACTTTTGTTTACTATTCAGGGAAAGGTGATTTTTTCAAACCAGAGAAAAAAAATAGAACTAGGTGTGAACTAGAGTTTATTAAATATCTTGCTATTGCAAGAGTTTTTTTAAAGTACAGCTTTTGTTTGTTTTTAAAATTGGAATATAATAAAATACTACCTTCTTTGAGTCAGTCACTACTCTTCTTGTGCAGGTAAAATATAAATTAAGTGAAAATCAGCTCTGTGATACAGCTCACAACCAAGATCATCTTGACATTTATTTGAAAATGTATAATGTATCAGTTTCTTTTGTAGGAAACTTCACACCATTTAATCTTACTCTGTATGTAACAATCCATCATTCATCATCACCACTGATAATAACCTGTAACTGCTGTTTTCCTTCTACCATGCATTGGCCTGATAATAATTAAAGAAAAACTAACTTAATCACTCAACTACCAATGAGTAATAGTTTTTTTAAATAATAAATTTGCTTTGAATTTGGAAAATATGCTCAGAAAGAAAAGTAAGATTAAATTTTATTTACATACTAATTCCTTGGATTTTGCACAGTTATCTAATGGTTTTTGTCTTGTTTGAATTCAGATGCATGGAATCCTAAAGGAAAATGGCAGTTCTTTTAACCTTTTTTTGTGAGTCTTTAAAATCAAGTACTGATAAGTATTTAATACCACTTTGAGATGTTAAGTTTTAACTCTTCAGAAGCCAGTTGAATTGTAGAGTGAAATAGAATTGGTTATTCTCAAAGACTCAGGATAAACTAAATAAGCTATATAGAGTACATTTTAAATGTATAACACAAATTGGAAGTAAAATAAGTTAAAAGATAAGTTTACAGGGATATATTGCATATAATTTTTAAAAGGCAGGTTTTGTTTTTTATATGAATGTGTTTCTTAGAGAAATTTTACATTCCTTTGTTTTGGAAAATTGGCAATATTTGAAGAGTTAAAAATAGTACCAAAATGTGAAGTTTGGTAGCTCTAAATGTGTTGTTGTACTTGACTTTCTTTTTTATTTTCTCTTTTTTTGACTACTTAGAATTTTTCACAGTTCTAATAAGATTGTTTCCAAGTCTCTCATGTGCAAGCTTTAAAGGATGCACTCTTGCCATTTTATGTACTGGAAGATCATTGGTCAGATTAATACTGTGTCTGACAAAATGTAAACTGTATAAACTGAGGAACCTCAGCTAATCAGTATTACTTTGTAGATCACCATGCCCACCACATTTCAAACTCAAACTGCCTCTTTGATGTCAAAATCCATTGTTTGAGTTTGTTTGCAATTCCCTCAGCTTGCTGGTAATTGTGGTGTTTTGTTTTTTGTTTTGTTTTGAATGCAAATGTGATGTAATATTCTTATTTTCTTTGGATCAAAGCTGGACTGAAAATTGTATTGTGTAATTATTTTTGTGTTCTTAATGTTATTTGGTACTCAAGTTGTAAATAGTGTCTACTGCTGTTTATTCCAGTTTCTACTACCTCAGGTGCCCTATAGAATTTTCTTCTACCAAAGTTCACTTTCACAATGAAATTATATTTGCTGTGTGACTATGATTCCTAAGACTTCCAGGGCTTAAGGGCTAACTTCTATTAGCACCTTACTGTGTAAGCAAATGTTACAAAAAAAAATCTCTGGGTTAAGAAAATTTGGCTTAAATGTATCCTTTGTTATTTTAAATATATTGAGGTATTTTAATTAAAATTTTTACCCCATTGAAATTTTATAGTATTTGTACCTATTTTGGTGTTTTTGTCTTTATAGTAAATAAAAGTTTTTGAACAAATGTTGTTACTTTTATTTATTTTAAAATAATTCCATACTTACAAAAAAGTTGTAAGAATACCACAAAGAATTTTCATATACTCTCCACCCAAAGGCCCTACTCAGGTTTTGCCAGCTACCCAAGTATATCCATTTTAGCAAAGGGATCCAATCCAAGGTCACATATTGCTGTAAGTTGTCGTGTTTCATCAGTCTCATTCAACTGAGAACCATCCCTTGACTTTCATTACCTTAGTATTTTTTAGGATTACAGATCGATTCATAGAAGTCACTGAATTTGATTTGGTGCCGCCTCATGATTTGATTCAGAGTAAGCATTTGTGACAGGAATATCACAGAGGTGATACTGTGGCTCATATCAGGAGGCACACAAGGTCAATTTGTCCCATCACTGGTGATACTACTGATTATAGGAGTAGGCTTCACCACTGTTGTATTACTCATTCTCTTTAAAATTAATATCCACCTCTACATTACATATTTTGTGGAGTTAATACTTTGAGACTACATAAATACCATGTTCTTCATCCAATTTTAGCTCTCTACTCTTCACCTTCTGACTGAATTATTACTGTGATGGTTGCCAAATGGTGATTTTCTAGTTCCTGCATTTCTTCTATATTTTATAAATGGGCATTTTGCCATAAGGAAGAGCTTTCTCTTCTCCCATTTATTATTCATTTATATCAAACTAGATTTGTGGATTCCTATTTAATGAGATAAAATCCATCGCTATCATAATTTGCTCATATAGTCATATTTAGCCCTTGGGAGCCTCTAAGCACTAGCTTCTCTATTGACAAGTCATCATTATTCTTTGAACACTTCCATACTTTCAGACTATCTTATGCATTTTTGCTTCTTTCCTGGGGTCAGCCATTTTTCCAAAGACCCCTGATTCCTTTGATGGAGGTTGGTATTTAAAAACAGAGTACTAGATATGCTCATTGCTTCTGAGTCACTGTTCCCAGATCCTCTGAGAAGACAAAGCTAGAATACATATATGAATACACAGGGTTTTTTGCACAAATATGTGAAATACAAAAGACATACCATAATTTCATACCAATCTAATTCCAATCTACTACCACCACGGTTCATTCAAGCTTTCCCTGTTTCAATATTTGTAACTCCTTTCCTGGACAATGAATGAGAAACCTGGCTCCCATTTACCTCAATACGTTGACATTTGCTCAAGTCCTCCCCTACAATCTCCACCATCCTATGTAACTAATCTTATCCTCATTAGGCTACAACCTCACTCAGCTGCCTTCCCTGATGGGCCCCAACCCCTGGTGGACTGTCCTTGCTCCAGCTTGCCTAAGGGCTTTAATATATTTATATATATTAGAATTACACATATTACATATATAATTGTTAAATATATATAGATATACATATTTTTAGAGCAGTTAGGTTCATAGCAAAATTAAGTGGAACATTGAGATGTTTCCCATATACCTCCTGGCCCCACATATATACTGCATCCCCCACTATCAGTATCTAACAACCTTTTTGATAAAAAAGAAGCAAAGCTTTTTAAAAATTAAAAAAAAAATCTTAAGTGAAATACCTATTTTTAACTACTTTATGTGGCTTCACATGTCATATTTTCACATGAATACTACTGTTCCCAGACAGCATAGATTAAATTTGATTCTGTTCACACTTTTTTAATATCATTTGGTATTTTTAAAAAGCATATTAACTCTCATGTTAAACTGTTGGACAGGGGAATGACAATTTTTCACCAGCTACTATTTTCTGACATAGTTTCAAACAGTGATTATAGTCCATTCTACTAATGAGGAAATGAGGCATTTTTTTTAATCATTCTGCAATTCAAGCTGCACTAGGGAACTCACCTGGCCTGCCCAATGGTTTTAGACTATACCTCCAGGTTGATTGTTGCTGTTTTCCAATTTCATGCTTCATATTTCTCCTCAGTAGTCATTTCTCACATAATCAAACAATCAGAAACAAGATGATCCAACCCTGCAAGACAGGTAATATAACTGAGTTCAGAAGCCACTGTGTGTGTCTACATTTGTTCTAAAGTTAAGTACAGTTTGATTTAAAATGTATAGCTTTTAGTATTTCATAGGCTCTGGATATTCTTGCTAAATACAAAAGACAACAAAAAAAATACAACAGAAGATACATTTCTGTCATCCTAGGAAAACTAACTTTGAGAAAAGCTTTCTGCTTCAAAGGAATTAAGAAAATAATTCTGTTCCTTGATTCTATCTAAATTATAAAATGACCAAATCTGGGTAGGGGTCCAAGATGGCAGCATAGGAAAGTCTAAATTAATCTCCTCCCAGAGACACAACAAATCTATGCCTACAGATACAGCAATTCCTCCTGAAGGAGAACCAAGGGCTGATTGAGCAGCTGTTGCACAAGAAAAGAGTCCACATAGAAAACAGGTGAGATGGGAGGAGGAAAAATGATGGCGGCATGAGAAGTGAGGCAGGTATCTCCTAAAACCACATATATTTTGAAAATGCAGCAAATACAGCTACTCCTAAAAGAGTGACCAGAAGTAAGAGTGCACCAGCCAGTCTACATCTGGAAGAAGTGAACATCTCATGGAAAAGGGTAAAGTAAAAAAGCCATGAGCCGGTGGGACCCAAGCACTTCCCCCCACCCCAGCTCACCGGCAGGAGGAAGAGAATCAGAGGGAGGGAGTAGAAGCCCAGGACTGCTAAATACCCAGCCCCAGAAATCTACTCCAGGAGCACAAACTCACAACGAATGGTGCTCTGGAGATTAGAGGGGCTGAAAACCAAAGTAAGAGACTAAGACTGTGAGCAGTTTCCCACAAGCAGCTGCCCTGGGACAAAAGAAAGGTAGGCGCCTTGAAAGACTTCTCAACAGTGAGAAGCTGCTAAAGGGGCAAGGGTTTAGGAGAGGGAACAGGTGGACAAAATCATCCCAGCACACTCAGCCCAGCAGGTTGGGAACTTTCAGGAGCTTCAGGTGCTCCATTCCCCTGGATGGCAATGCAGTCCTGAGGCCCCTTGCTGCAATAAGCAGCCTGCCACTTCTTCCTCCCCACCAGGACATGTGCACAAACCCACTGTCCCTGCCATTGCTGCAGACCAACCAGACGGCAGCCCCGCCTACAGCAACTACACAGCTTAATGCAGAGGCTTCTCCCTGCGCACGGCTAACCGGCCATGACAGTTCAGGCAGGCACTGCAGCTGAAAAGCACAAAAGGGCTTTGCCCTCCTGGCAGACATCCATGCCACTTGCCCACAACCCCCGCCATCGCCTAGGACAGCAGGAGGGCAGGCCCGCCCATGACAGCTTAGGAGATTAACCCAGAGACCTCTCCTTGCGAGCAGCTAACTGGCCCAGAGAGTGGAGGCAGGGAGTGCGACCAGAAAGCAGGAAAGGGCTTTGTCCTCCCAGCAGACACCCACGCCAATCGCCTACGGCCACTCCCATTGCTCCAGGACTATGAAAAGGCAGAAGAACCTTGTTCAATCCAAAATCCCACAAACGCCAGAAAGATGGCTCTGTGAGACTGAAATCACCAATCTTACTGAAAAACAATTCAAAATAAAAGTCATAGAGATGCTAATGGAGCTACAGAAAAATATTCAAGAGCTAAGAGACAAATTCAGGAGGGAGATAGACACCTTAAAAAAATGCAGTAACTGA
>JAVSCE010001074.1:0-47479 GCA_032199065.1 Smutsia gigantea | reverse complement strand
AATAACTGGAATGGAATCAAAGACATCTAGAATAAAAATATGTCTCTAAACCTATGTACAAAAAGACCTGTCTGAATCCATTTGCCTTTATTTGAGATAAAATCCTAGCAATTGGTTAGTTAATACCTGCAGTTACATATAATCATAATCTTAGGAAAAATGCTAGAGACAAGAACCTCCAAAATGTAATTCAATATATGATGTCTTAATGAATACAGAATTGCTTAGGTTATCACTTCAGTTTTTCTAGCAAGACTAGGATATTGTCTATGCCTGTGGAAGTACAGCAAAAGAGAGAGAAGAGCTGAGTACACTGTTTGCATAATTTAAATAAGAAATACAAATATGAAAAAATGTTTTCTACATTTTAATGAAAAATTTACTTGATATTCTAGAGTCTTAAAAAGCTAAGAGAAAATACACTGCCGCATTTTTTCCAACATTACTTGCTTATAATGGTAACCCATAGCTTCTGCAGAATGATCCTTTACCTGTTACCTTATATAAAATCTGTCATTGATCAGCCATCTGGAAATCAGGCTTCATATCCTTCACACCAGAGAGCTCGAGGTGAAGTGTTACTCCTCTAGACTACCTTTACTGCTTCTAAAAAATTTCTTGTTATCATGCACAATCCTTCTTTGAAGATGAACCCTACAGCAAAAGAACTATCAACCTCTGGTAATCCAGCCATTACTTAAACACTCATTATGCATTTTGATTATGGAATTTTTTACAAATAGCTGATGAAGGATTATAAAATATATAAAGCTGTTAGGGATTGAGTTTTTTATTATGTTCAAAAAATTAAAATATTTTAATGCATTTAATTTTGAAAATGATACCAACAATAATTTGTGGTGAGAAGAAATGAGAACAACAAAATAGGAAATACATGCTATTTCATTATCTGCCTCAGTGTCTCTCTTTATAGATGATAGATAGATAGATAGTGTATATCTATATATATGTTATTCATGTATACTAGTTTTGCATTGTTTCCTGAATACTTATATGCCTGGATAGATACATGGAAAATATTATGGCATGAAATACCTACATCTTCTATAATTTTTAAAAAAGCTACATCAAGTACTTTATGATTTTTAGAACTAGCACCATGATGTGCTCTATGACTAGGGATTGAAGTAAAAAGTTAAGGTAAAAAATAAAAGAGGACTTCCGAGAAGATGGCGGTGTGAGCAGGGCAGCAGAAATCTCCTCCCAACACTATATTTATCTACGAAAATACAGCAAATACAACTATTCCAAAAAGAGAGACCAGAATACACAAGAAAGGGTACAGTGTGCAGCTACACCCGAGAGGACTCAGCACCCCAAAAGGCGGGTAATATACAGAGCCGTGACCCAGCAGAACCCGAGCACTCCCCCACCCCAGTGCGCCGGCGGGAGGAGAGAATTCGGAGCTGGGAGGGAGTGGAAGAGCAGGTCCGTGAAATAACCAACCCCGGTGGTCTGCGCTGGGAGCGCTGACACACATCGTGCGGTGCATCGGTCATTGGAGAGGCAGAAGGTGCAGGTTTAGAGCCGGAAACGCACCGGGACTATGCAGCCAGCGCCCAGGGACAAGAGAAGAGCGTGCGCCATCTGTAGCGGTCTCGGAGAGGCGGGGGGCCCAGCGAGGGAACACCATCGTCCCAGTGAGCTCAGCCCTGCAGGCTGGAAGTCCTGGGGAACTTCTGTCCCCATTGCTGGTGATGGAGAGAAGGGAGCAGACATGCTGGAACTTTATAGAGAAAACAATAGCCTCCCATTTGTTCCCAACCCGGCCAAAAAGCGGCGTGGCCGCGACTGTGGATTAGTGGAGCAACAGTGACACCTACAGCACGCTTAGAGAATCCACTCCAGGTGGGCTTTTTTTTTTTTTTTGCTGTTTGTCTTATTTCTTGCGCTTTTTTTTCTTTTTTCACCTTCCTTTTCTTTCATTTCTTTCTTCTTTCTCTCTTTTCTTTCTCTTCCTTTTTTTTTTTGGCTTGCTTGTTTTTTTTGGTGGTTTTTTTTTCTTTTTTTTTTAAACCTTAAACAGCACAGCTGACATACTTGGCACCTACCAGCGACCACTCCTATCAACATGACAAGACAGAAGAACATGATACAGACAAAAATGACCAAGACACAGACACCCTCTGAGAAGGAATCTGAAGGGATGGAAATGCAGCATCTTCCTGAAAAAGAATTCAGAATAAAAGTCATAACCATGCTGATGGATCTACAGAGAAATATGCAAGAGCTAAGGGAGGAAGTGAGGGAAGTCAGGAAAGATAATGCAGAAACGAGACAAGCCATCAACGGGCTCACCAGCAGACTGGACGAGATGCAAGACACTGTTAATGCAGTAGAAATCAGAGATGAAGAACACAGCACAGCTGAGGCAGAGAGAGATAAAAGGATCTCTAGGAATGAAAGAATATTAAGAGAACCGTGTGACCAATGCAAACGGAACAATATTCGCATTATACGAGTACCAGAGGAAGAACAGAGAGAAAAAGGGACAGAAAGTGTCTTTGAAGAAATAATTGCTGAAAACTTCCCCATGCTGGGGAAAGAAATAGTCTCGCAGTCCATGGAAGCCCACAGATCTCCTAACACAAGGGACCCCAGGAAGACAACACCAAGACACATAATAATTAAAATGGCAAAGATCAAAGATAAGGACAGAGTATTAAAGGCACCTAGAGAAAGAACAAAGATCACCTTCAAAGGAAAACCCATCAGACTAACATCAGACTTCTCAACAGAAACCTTACAGGCTAGAAGAGAATGACATGATATATTTAATGCAATGAAACAGAAGGGTCTCGAACCAAGAATACTGTATCCAGCACGATTATCATTTAAATATGATGGAGGGATTAAACAATTTCCAGACAAGCAAAAGCTGAGAGAATTTGCCTCCCATAAACCACCTCTACATGACATCTTAAAGGAACTGCTCTAGAGGGAAGCATTCCTAAGGCTAAAAAGCTGTCACCAGAGAAAATAAAATCATAGCAAAGAAAACAGACCATCTAAACACTAACTAAAGGCAAAGAATAAAACAGCTAGTATATAAAGAATGGAGGAGGAAGAATAAGAAGGGAGAGAAATAAAGAAACATCAGACTGTGTTTGCAATAACTTAACAAAAAAGTTAAGTTAGATTGTTAGATAGTAAAGAAGCAACCCTTGAACCTTTGGTAACCACGAATCTAAAGCCAGCAATGGCAACAAGTACATATCTTTCGATAATCACCCTAAACGTAAATGGACTGAATGCACCAATCAAAAGACACAGAGTAACAGAATGGATAAAAAAGCAAGACCCATCTATATGCTATCTACAAGAAACTCACCTTAAACGCAAAGATATCCCCAGATTAAAAGGGAAGGGATGGAAAAAGATATTTCATTCAAATAACAAGGAGAAAAAAGCAGGTGTTGCAGTACTTGTATCAGACAAAATAGACTTCAAAATGAAGAAAGTAGTAAGAGACAAAGAAAGACATTACATAGTGATAAAGGGGTCAGTCCAACAAGAGGATATAACCATTTTAAATATATATGCACCCAACACAGGAGCGCCGGCATATGTCAAACAAATACTAACAGAATTAAAGGAGGAAATACACAGCAATGCATTCATTTTAGGTGACTTCAACACACCACTCACTCTAAAGGACAGATCAACCAGACAGAAAATAAGTAAAGACACAGAGGCACTGAACAACACATTAGAACAGATGGACGTAACAGACATCTACAGAACTCTACACCCAAAAGCAACAGGATACACATTCTTCTCAAGTGCACATGGAACATTTTCCAGAATAGACCACATACTAGGCCACAAAAAGAACCTCAGTAAAATCGAAAATATTGAAATTCTACCAACCAACTTCTCATATCATAAAGGTATTAAACTAGAATTAAACTTCAGAAAGAAAACAAAAAGGCTCACAAATACATGGAGACTTAACAACACTCTCCTAATTAATCAATGGGTCAATGACCAAATAAAAACAGAAATCAAAGAGTATATGGAGACAAATGACAACAACAACACAAAGCCACAGCTTCGATGGGACCCAGCAAAGGCAGTTCTAAGAGGAAAGTATATTGTAATCCAGGCCTATCTAAAGAAGAAGAACATTCCCAAATGAATAGTCTAAAGACACAATTACTGAAATTGGAAAAAGAAGAACAAATGAAACCCAAAGTCACCAGAAGGAGGGACATAATAAAGATCAGAGAAAAATAAATAAAACTGAGAAGAACAAAACAATAGAAAAAAATCAATGAAACCAAGAGCTGGTTCTTCGAAAAAATAAACAAAATAGATAAAACCCTAGCCAGACTCATTAAGAGAAAAAGAGAATCTACCCACATAAACAGAATCAGAAATGAGAAAGGAAAAATCATGACGGATCCCACAGATACACAAAGAATTTTAAGAGAATACTGTGAAAATCTATATGCTAGCAAGCTGGAAAACCTAGAAGAAATGGACAACTTTTTAGAAAAATACAACCTTCCAAAACTGACGAAACAAAAACAGAAAAACTAAACAGACCAATCACCAGCAACAAAATTGAAGCGGTAATCAAAAAACTACCCAAGAACAAAACCCCCGGACCAGATGGATTCACCTCTGAGTTCTACCAGACATATAGAGAAGAAATAACACCCATTCTCCTTAAAGTTTTCAAAAAATAGAAGAGGAGGGAATACTTCCAAACTCATTCTATGAAGTCAGCATCACTCTAATACCAAAACCGGGCAAAGACCTCACCTAAAAAGAAAACTACAGACCAATATCCCTGATGAACGTGGATGCAAAAATACTCAACAAAATATTAGCAAACCGAATTCAAAAATACATCAAGATGATCATACACCATGATCAAGTGGGATTCATCTCAGGGATGCAAGGATGGTACAACATTGGAAAATCCATCAACACCATCCACCACATCAACAAAAAGAAGAACAAAAACCACATGATCATATCCATAGATGCTGAAAAAGGATTCGATAAAATTCAACATCCACTCATGATCAAAACTCTCAATAAAATGGGTATAGAGGGCAAGTACCTCAACATCATAAAGGCCATATATGACAAACCCACAGCTAACATCATATTTAACAGGGAGAAGCTGAAAGCTTTTCATCTAAGATCGGGAACAAGACGGGGATGCCCACTCTCTCCACTGTTATTCAGCATAGTAGTGGAGGTCCTAGCCACGGCAATCAGACAAAACAAAGACATACAAGGCATCCAGATTGGTAAAGAAGAAGTCAAATTGTCACTATTTGCAGATGACATGATACTGTACATAAAAAACCCTAAAGATTCCATTCCAAAACTACTAGAACTAATATCTGAATTCAGCAAAGTTGCAGGATACAAAATTAACACACAGAAATCTGTTGCTTTCCTATACACTAATGATGAACTAACAGAAAGAGAAATCAGAAAAACAATTCCATTCACAATTGCATCAAAAAGAATAAAATACCTAGGAATAAACCTAACGAAGGAAGTGAAAGACCTGTACTCTGAAAACTACAAGACACTCCTAAGAGAAATTAAAGAGGACACTAACAAATGGAAATTCATCCCATGCTCTTGGCTAGGAAGAATAAATATTGTCAAAATGGCTATACTACCTAAAGCAATCTACAGATTCAATGCAATCCCATCAAACTACCAACAGCTTTCTTCAGTGAACTGGAACAAATAATTCTAAAATTCATATGGAACCACAAAAGACCCGGAATAGCCAAAGCAATCCTGAGAAGGAGGAATAAAACAGGGGGAATTACACTCCCTGACTTCAAGCTCTACTACAAAGCCACAGTAATCAAGACAATTTGGTATTTGCACAAGAAAAGACCCACAGACCAGTGGAACAGAATAGAAAATCCAAACATTAACCCAAACATATACAGTCAATTAATATTTGATAAAGGAGTCTTGGATATACAATGGGGAGATGACAGCCTCTTCAGCAGCTGGTGTTGGAAAAACTGGACAGCTACATGTAAGAGAATGAAGTTGGACTACTGTCTAACCCCATACACAAAGGTAAACTCAAGGTGGATCAAAGACCTGAATGTAAGTCATGAACCCATAAAACTCTTAGAAAAAAACATAGGCAAAATCTCTTGTACATAAACATGAGCGACTTCTTCATGAACATATCTCCCTGGGCAAGGGAAACAAAAGCAAAAATGAACAAGTGGGACTATGTCAGGCTGAAAAGCTTCTGCACAGCAAAGAACACCATCTGTAGAACAAAAAGAGATCCCACAGTATGGGAGAATATATTCATAAATGACGTATCTGATAAGGGTTGACATCCAAAATATAAGAACTCACGCACCTCAACAAACAAAAAGCAAACAATGCAATTAAGAAATGGGCAGAGGACATGAATAGACACTTCTCCAAAGAAGAAATTCAGACGACCAACAGCCACATGAAAAGATGCTCCACATCGCTAATCATCAGAGAAATGCACATTCAAACCACAATGAGATATCACCTCACACCAGTGAGAATGGCCAATATCCAAAACACAAACAACAACAAATGTTGGCGAGGATGTGGAGAAAAGGGAACCCTCCTGCACTGCTGGTGGGACTGCAAATTAGTTCAACCATTGTGGAAAGCAGTATGGAGGTTCCTCAAAAAACTCAAAATAGAAATACCATTTGACCCAGGAATCCCACTCCTAGGAATTTACCTTAAGACTGCAGAAGCCCAGTTTGAAAAAGACATGCACCCCTATGTTTATTGCAGCACTATTTACAATAGCCAAGAAATGGAAGCATCTAAGTGTCCATCAGTAGATGAATGGATAAAGAGGTGGTATATATACACAATGGAATATTATTCAGCCATAAAAAGAAAACAAATCCTACCATTTGCAACAACATGGATGGAGCTAGAGGGTATTATGCTCAATGAAATAAGCCAAGCCGAAAAACAAGTTTCAAATGATTTCACTCATATGTGGAGCATAAGAACAAAGAAAAAACCTGAAGGAACACAACAGCAGCAGACTCACAGAAACCAAGAACGGACTAATAGTTACCAAATGGAAAGGGACTGGGGAAGATGGGTGGGAAGGGAGGGATAAGAGGGAAAAAGGGGCAATATGATTGCAGATGTAATGTTGGGGGGGCATGGCGAGGGCTGTACAACTCAGAGAAGACAAGTAGTGATTCTATAGCATCTCACTACACTGATGGACAGTGACTGTAATCGGGTTGGTGGGGGGGACTTGATGAAGGGGGTAGTTTAATAATCATAATATTGCACATGTAATTGTAGATTAATGATCCAAAATAAATTATAAAAAAAAGAATACTTAGGAGAAGCTAACAAAAGAATAAGTGATTAAAAAAAAAAGAACATATGGGATGTGAACAATTTCCAGGGATGTGTTGTTTTAATTTGTCTGATTTTTCGCATACTATTCAAGATCAAATAGACAACATTCACCATGTTATTGATAAGTTTTCACAAATGCCTGGATTGTTAAATTGGTTTTCTTTGTTTCATTGGATATGGCCTATAATTGTAGGTCTAATACTGTTACGCATTTGTATTCCTGTTCTCCTAGTGTGTGTGCGGAAGGCAGTTGTTGGTCTTTTAAAGCCAATACAAGCATATGCTACTTTTCAAGAATTAACTTCAAGAAATAAGTGATTCCTTTTAAACAACTTTGTGAAATCATATAGTGATTCCCCACCTGCATTTGCTGCAAGAAAATAATCATGTATATTGTGATTTATCCAGATTTATAGCTGCTGGCTGTCCTCTCTTTCATGTTTTATCTCCCTGTTTGTTCCCGGAGATGGCTGGTTAGCCAGAGACAGGTAAGATTCCTCATGGGAGGAACAACCTAAGACAGGCACAGTCGTTAGGGACCTCAGGTGAGCAACGTGGGGGCCAACTGAGGTGAGGCATAGAACCTCACCCCTCCAGATGAGAGAGACATTGCCTGTGACAAGCTATGTCACAGGCCGAGCCCAGCTAATCATTATTCTGGTACCTTCCACAAATATATGCATATGCATTTGCATCAATTAAAATAAAAAAGGGGGAAATGTGGGATTCACTTATAATTTAAGTATAAAAATCATATGAATAATCATAGTTGACTTGATTGATTATAGGAACTGAATTAGTTTCTCTGATATGACTGCCTTTGCATTGTTCACCTTGTGAGAACTTGTTCACTATGTTCCTTGCATTGTTCACCTTGTGTGACCTTGTTCACTGTATTGGAACTTGTTCGTTGCATGGTGAGCAATAATGTCTTGTGTATTGAAAAGTTGTTAAGAGAAAAAACTTCAAAAGTTCACATCGCAAGAAAAAATAATTTGTAACTATGTATGTTGAAGGATATTAACTAAACTTACTGTGATAATCATTTCACAATAAAAAAATGTAATAAATAAATAAATAAATAAATAAATAATAAAAAAATAAAAAATAAAGAACAAAGGAAAAACTGAAATAACAAAACAGCAGCACTCTCAGCACCGAAGAATGGACTAATAGTTCCCAAAGGGAAAGGGACTGTTGAGGATAGGTGGTATGGGAAGGATAAGGGGGGAAAGGGGGCATCACGAGTAGCAGCTGTATGTAGGGGAGGGGCACGGGGAGGGCTGTACAACACAGAGAAGACAAGTAGTGATTCTATAGAATCTTACTATGCTGATGGACAGTGACTGTAATGAGGTATGTGGTGGGCACTTGATAATGGGGGGAAGTCTAGTAACCATAATGTTGCTCATGTAATTGTAGGTTAATGATACCAAAATAAAAATGAAAAATAGAAAATAAATGATGGTTTAATGTTTTGTTTTTTTAGATTTTTGGGGGGATATGATAAGCTGTGAAAAGGTAAAAAAAATTCTCTTCAAAGGGATACTCTTGTTGGAATAAAGAAATCCTTTTTTAGTTAAGTCTTGTCATCATCCAGGACAGTGTCTTCTCTGTATAAGGATTTTTAAATAACATATTCGTTCAATTAAATATACATAGGTTTTTCATTTTTAACAAAAAGTTAATGGCTTTGCAAAGAGAGTAGACAATTTTCATCAAAACGTCTGCACACTATGAAATTAAAAGGAAAGAACCAGCTTAATGCCACATACCGGCAAAGTGATTATTGAATCAAATTTGTTTTATCTTCCTTTCTTGCAGCACCATGTTATTCTCCTGTATCATTATTTAATGAGGATCCAATTACAACTGTAAATTTTGCTTTAATTAAGAAACAATGACTTATTCAAACATGTACTACACTGTAAAGTTGTGTAGCATTGTGATTTAAAGTACTAAAAATAAATATGCCTAGAGACTTATTCAATAAACTCCAGTCTGACCAAATAGCAAAAAGTTTCTGAAGTTATATAATCCTTTACATTACATTAAATTTAAAATAATACACTTCATAACTACTAGTTTGTGTTTTGAATGAGTTAACAGAATATTTGTTTTTCCATATCATAAAATAGACAACAAACACTAAAAAGAGAAAATTATAACATGCTTAGAAGAGTTGCTTGAACAACTGAAAAGATTAAGAAATCAACCCATCTGTAAAACGTCAAATTTTAATCAGGCAAGGGGGATAACACTTATCCTAGCTAGAAGAATCATGCTAATTTTACATTGTTTCTTGAATAATTAGATGTCTGGTAGTCATCACTCTTTATGGGAAGCATTCTCTAGTGAGCATTTCTAGAAGAGATAAGCCATGTTAAAGGCTGTCTAGACATCAGTATTCTGCTGAAATAGAAGGTTTTGAAACCTCTCCATACAGTGGCCAGTTTCCCATTATGTATTTTGACTCCAAATCTCAAAGATAATGAATAAGATACAAATATAAGATATGTTTTTAATTTCAGAAGTCCTTGTTTCTAATTGCACATTCTAAGAAATTCCTCTTATTTAACCAAGTTCAGTTCTCTTTAAGGATATTCATGTAACTAATCATAATACATATTGAAGATCTCACAATGTGGACTAACTTTGGAAGAATACATTTCTCCTTAAAGCTTTCCCTCACTGCACAAAGAAAACTGGATAAGTGAAATTAATTATTAAAACAAATAATTCAGAACCATGTGTGAGCACCACCCAAATTAAGATGATATTATAATGAATAGTTTAATATTTTCCCGCTTTCCAATCTGAAAAGTGAGATTGGAAGTTTAATATCCTGGGTTTCTACCCCTATATATATACTTTTTTTCCCCTGTCTCTGTTTGAATCCATTCCATGAATTCCTTTACTATTGCTTTGCCAGTTCTCTTCTGCCATCAAAATTCTAAACAGGAAATATTTTGCCTCACATTTTAATGGCATGTGCTATTTCAGCTCTTAGTAGCTTTACTCTAGTAGATCACCTATCATCTGCTAAGGGGATGGTTTATTTGACTTATTGATGGTTAGGGCCATCAAGATTAGTAAATAAAATTGCAGTAGATTAACCAAAGGATACAGGTTGATAAGCCAAGAGCTCCATTGATTTGTAACATATTGTCTAGGATACAGAATTAAAAAGACTTGACAGAGAGAAGTACAAGTTCAGAATGTTAGCTGTAATAAAAAGCACTCTCTTTAATTGACAAGTCTTAATTACAAAAATATGTAATGTATTTCATGTATTTTATGCACAACTTTGTATAATTTAAAATATTTATATTAGTTCAAATAGTACTTGAACTGTATGATTATTACTGACTTCCTCTTCCTTACCAACTGGCACGATTTGCATACTTATTTTCAGTTAATCCAAGACTATTTTATTAGAGACAAAATTGTAAACTGAAATACAAGACAATTATCTATCAGAGACTTAAACAGCTATAGATTATCAGTAAACCATTTTGTTTTGTTTTGTTTTGTTTTGAAGTTAGTAATTCACTGAGCCCTGCATTGGTCTATTGGCAAAAAAAAAGGCAATGAGTGGACTGCAAGGAAAAGTAAATCAAAGTCTGTTTTTTCTTGCTCTAATAAAAAGCAGTGACAATTATTTAATCCTCCTCTATGAGAAATTGATCAATTTAAGCCAATATGAACACAAGTGCGTGCGCATACACACACACACACACACACACACAGGAGTCTATTTTTATAATGATTTAACATTAGTAAGATAAAAATGTCCAAACTAAAAAGTTAACCTATTTCACCAAGGAATAAATCATGTTTTATTCCCCCAAATTAACACAAAGAAACATTCATAGAGAAAATCACAGTACTCACCTGTTTTAATATTTCTTGGAAATCTTCAAGGTTTAGTAACTGGTTGCTCTCTTCAGTTTATTAGCTTGCAAGCATCTTAGGGTTCTTTAATAAGTCTTCCTATAAGAATTCTTATTTTAAATGTAATCTTAATTTGATTTGCTGTACATAGTTCAGTATCTTTCAAATAATGCTTGAATTTAAGTTTAAGCAAATGCTCAAAATGAAGTATAAATGCTAAATGCATTTCATATGACAAGGCTCAAGTGTCTGGGACCGAGACTGATATAATCTTTAGTATATGGTTACATCAGTAATTCTGATCAAAATGCATAAAAACATATTTGAAGTGTACCTCAAATAAGTAGATATTTGAAAATGAAAGGTTAGAAAAATGTCCAAGGTATTCAGAATGAATCCTAATATCATAAAGGGCAAATGGACTTTAGAAACTACTGCTATTTTTATAAACAGATACAAAATGTAAGCATTAAATGCAATCCTGTGAATTTAAAGCAAAATATACAATATGCAAATTAATTAAGTTAGTTCTAATACACTTTCAATTGAAACACACAGTTCCAGTGTTTTGTCTAATAAGTTGGAAAGAGTGTTCTGCTCTTTGCTTCCAATAATGAATGAAAAAAATCACATAAAAAATGTATTGGGTGATATTCACAGAAAATTCTAATTATCTTACTAGACAGAAAACTGCGAGATCATGTTCCATGTGTATTTTTTCCTTTGTGTTCCTAATATCTGATACAGTGTCTGGAACATAGTAGTTAATTAATAAATATTTTTGAAGTGAATGAATATACATATTTTTTTTAGCATCTCCTATGTATTCAAACTTTACCAAATGACATGAAGATACAGAAAAAATGGTTTTCAGGGAATCTAGAAACCTTCTGAAAGTAACCTTTTAAAAGAAAGCAAATGTGTGTGCACATGTATGTGCACATATGTGAATTTTTAAGTCCATAATTCTAAATTCACAAACTCGAAGGGATTTTTACTTTAAAATATGTTAAGAATTTCACATATTAGAGGCAAATTGAATTTCGGACCTGTGATAAAAGCTGGTTGTAACCTAACTAAATGGAAGAAAACATCTAGATAAAGAGCTTTGTTTTTCTTGGGCCCTACATTAGCTAGTCCTGGGTTCTTGTTATTTTTTTCCAGCTTTAATCAGGTATGATTGACAAATAAAAATTGTATAATTTAAGGTGATGTTTTGATGTATGTACGCTTTGTGAAATGATTACCACAATCAAACTAATAACATACTCATCACTTCACCTTTTTTGTGTGTGGTAAGAATACTTGAGATCTACTCTTTTAGCAACTTTCAAGAATATAATACATCATTATTAACTAGAGTAACCATACTGTACATTGGGTCTCCAAAACTTATCCATCTTATAATTGAAGGTTTGTACGCTTTCCCTATTTTTCCCATAATCCAGCCCATGGTAATCACCATTCTACTCTCTGTTACTATTAGTTTGAATTTTATCTTTTTGGATTCCACATATAAGTGATTAGTGCAATAGTTATTTCTGTATCTGGCTTAATTCACTTAGCATAGTGCCTTCCAGTTTTATCCATGTTGATGCAAATGGCAGGATTCTCTTCTTTTTTAAGGATGAACAATATTCCATTTTATGTATATTTATATATATATATATATCATTTTCTTTATCCATTCATCTGCTGATAGACATATGTTGTTTCCATATCTTGGCTACTATGAATAAATGTGCAGTGAACATGAGGATGCACATATCTCTTTGAGATAGTGGTTTTATTTCCTTTGGATATATACCCAGATGTAGTAATCCTGGATCACATGGTAGTTCTATTTTTTTAATTTTTTGAGGAACATTCATACTGTTTTCTACATGGCTGTACCAATTTTCATTCCTACCAACAGTATACAAAGGTTCTCTTTTCTCCACATCTTCACCAACATTTGTTTTTGTCTGACTTTTTGATAACAATTATCTTAACAGATGTGAAGTGATAAGAAAAGTTAACAATAGGACTACATCAACTTGTTCTGCACAGCAAAGGAAACAATCACTAAAATGAAATCCAACCTACAATTGGAAGAAAATATTTGCAAACTATGTATCTAATAAGGGGTTAATATCCAAAATATATAAGGAACTTATACAACTCAATAGAAGAAAGAAAGAAAGAGAGAGAGAGAGAAGGAATGGAAAGGGAATGGAAGTGGGGAAGAGAAGGAAGAAAGAAAGAAAATCTGATTAATAAATGGGCAAAGGACCTGAACAGATATGTTTTCCAAATAAGACACACAAATGGCCAACAGGTATATGCAAAGATGTCCAACATCACTAATCAACAGGGAAATCAAAGAGAACTTTACTTATATGCAAGCCAGGGAGAAGGCTTTAATAAATCATGGAAAACCAGCTGTCATAGAGGCTTTTGACAGTATCCATTCTTTCAGCTTTCTGTGGAGAAGCAGCTCATCTAACAGAGCTCAGATATTCTCACCAAATTGTTAAGTTGTTAGTATTGTTTTTATTTTGAACAAACATAGGGTATTTTAAGCATGAAATTTTTGGTCCTGTTGGCAAGATCATTCACATAGCAAGATGGATGAATCAGGCTATTTTAGCATTTTGTAGATTTTATCATAAGATTTTTTAACTCATTTTTCTAATATCATGTTCAGAATCTCCTGATGATTACATAGCTCTCCATAGCTTTTCTATAGGAAATAATATATTTGTCATCTGTTAATATGGACCCACAGTGTGCCTGTTATTTTAGTTTTTTTCTCATTGTAAGTTGATAAATCATTTGGTTTCTCTTTGATTTCCTCTTATTTCTTCATGCAAGTAAAATGAGCTAACATGGAAATAGAACTATTCCCAAATCTGTTAAAAATATGTATTTCGTTATTAATTTTACAAAGAAATTTCATAAACTGGGGTAATAACAGTTTGCCTCTGAGAAATAGATTTGGTTTCTATGTATTGAGAAATTAAGATTCTGAGCCTGTATGCTGAGAGGTAGCCCTTAAAACCATGGCAAATTCACCAGATAGCAAATGCCATTCAGGAGGCTATTGGGAAATAGTTTTTTCCAGGGATGCCTGACATTGACACATAATGTTCCTTTCAAACCACAGCTAGAACAACTGGAACCAGAGCCAAATGATGGAGAAATTTAGAATCAAAATTCTTTGCAATCTGTAGCATGTATTATCACTATTGTTCTTTGTTGTTATGTAACTTTACTTCTTTCAGAAAGACTTCTGAAGCAACTTTTGAATCTCATAAATCAAAGTCAAAAAAAATAAAACAGAGGCAGTGGCCTAGGAAGGGCAGATGGCACCTAGGGGCAATATAAGGTGTTGTCTTCCTCCCTGGCTATACACTGAGGAAGTATATGCAACAGTCATTGTGCTAAAATTTGCATAGGCTAGATATATTATGCCTATAAAGGGTGCCAACTAGTATCCATGCTCCTCCCACTTAATCATGCCCTTTTGAATAGATATTGCTTTTAGTTCTCCTTTCAGGAAATCTTTAGTATGTTATTTAAAAATTTGTGTTATATAATTATCTTTGGAGTTGGACAGACTTAGATTCCAATATCATTTTTGCTCTTATTCAGTGTATACTGGCGGAAGGATAAGGATACTATTAGCCTTCTCTCTGCTATGGAAGCCAGGGATCACCAGGATTTAAGTTTCTCTGCAGGGTGGCCTAGGTTTGTTCTGTGGTTAATACTATATGTAGAGCAGGAACATTTTCCTAGACAGATATGTTTAGTCAAATTCAAAAGTATGGATTATAATAAACATTAATTTGAGGGAGAAAATCATCTTTTAAAGTTAATGTATGGATTATAGCCCCTAAAGTTGAAGATATAGTTTCTGTAACTCTGAACTATTTCAAGTCTAAAACGTTATTTTATTTTTAAGTAAGGAAAGCCTTCTTATACCTGTGTCCTTAATAAGGCAATTGGGTTCTGTCCTGCATACTTAGCATCAGGTTTTCTGGGCATAGTTAGGGGAGTCTTCTACTTTGGGTTTGTGGGGTTTTTTTGCAATTCTTCCTTTAAATGAACAGTTTGAAATTTGGGCTTTAGACTCCCCATACAGTCTGATAAATATTTGTGAAATTTGATAAGTTCATCAGAAATTACCGCACAATTAAAAAACAATGTATTAATAACTACTTGTTGAGTGGGATATGTGAATATAGTTTCCCCTTTTATGGAAAATAATAGTTTGAAATACAACTCTAGGGTTTAAATTCCCCTCCAATTTTTCATGAATTAGTTTTAGTAAAACAATCTGTTTCCTGGAGTTGATTTCAAAAGATTATTTGCTCACTATGTCAGAACTGGTGTACTATTATTGGGAAAAGTGATCAGTGGTATAAACAGGTAAGGAGAGAGCTTAAGAATATGACGCTTACAAACTGAAGGGTAGATTGACTTTGTGTCTAGTTCACACATCAGTCCAACAAAATCAGTTGTCTAGGAAAATGATAGGTTATTTGACAAATTTTCAGACGTATTTTTAATTCAGCTCTTCTTAAAGACACAATTTAAGTGGCCTAAGGAATTGTCGGCAATAAACCTCATCAAAAGTCCCCAATGTCAAAGTAACAGAGGAGAAAATCGATTTGGAATGGAGAGTGCCTGTTCACTTCAAAGGGCAGTCTTTTATTGCCATCTGTTGCAGATAGGTTTAAAGACTTTACAAGCTCAGACTTCTGAAAGTGATCAATCCTTAAGAGGTAGAGTCATTAAAGAGTATAACAATAGCAAGATCAAAGCAAGCACAAGTAGATTTCTTACTACCCATTATGCTGAAAACAGGATGGGGTTTCCTTCTAAAAAGCAGGTTGTTGAAAACAAATCCACACTTAAGCAGCTCTCAGCATTTAAATTCCCAACACTGTATTGGCACACTTGGTAAAAATAATAAAATAATGATAATTAGTCTCAGTAGCTTATAGCTCCAAATGCTTTAAAAATATCAGCCTTTCCTAATGGACACAAAAATTATGTTAACTTATTAAGGAAGGAAATTTGAGACTTCAACTGGTACTTGTTCTCCTCATTACCACTTTTGATGGCATATTTCAAGATAGTATTATATAGTGGCACTTCTATAAAACTGAGCTTTCCCAAGTGATTTTAATGAAAGACCTGTCTCAAACTAGGAAGAAAGGAAGGAGAGAGAAAAGAAGGAAAAAGTCTTGAATAAATCTCTTCAAAATTCGTTGCAAAGAAAATCCTTTTAAGATTTTATCATTAACCTATAAAGCTCAGAGTATTCAATTTTGTTTTTTAATTTCCCAAATATGCTTTATTACAGACCATCATTTTCATGAACATGTATCAGCATCCATTGGTACCATGACTTGTTTAAGACGTATAGTAATGTTGAACTACAAAGATCAGCACCCAACAGAATAATGCTGGAAAGCCCAGGGAAATGATTGTTCAGTTTTCTTCCTGGCCACCCTCACCTTCAATCCCTGTCTCACTCCCACAAGAATATATAGCAATGTGATACATTAAATCTGAGGAACGGAAAGAAGTATATTCAGTAAACTGAAGAACTTGAAATGTAAATAATCTAAAGTAACTGTAAACAAATCTAAATTAATAAAAAACCCTAACCAGAGAGAATTTAATTTTTTTAAAAATCTTAAAATGTCCAATGTGTTTTTCATCAGTAGATACAATCAAGAGATGATTAAAATTTTAGTACCTCATTATATTTTATGTACAATATCAATAAAACAAACTGAGGAAATTACCTATGTTATAAAGGTTAATTCTGCTATTTGGACTATTTGCCAAGACTCTACTCTGATTTTATATTCAGAGAAAGAAACAAATGACAGGAATTCTGTTTAATTATTCCCATACTACTGTGCTCTAGAAGAAAAATTAAGTGTGTTAGTCTTGTAATATCTCACAAGGACAAGGAAATGCACAAAACACCTGTTTTTATATGTGTATTTCATTATTTCTGGAATTCAGGATGTGTTTTTTGAAACATGAACAAAGAAGGAGAAATGCATTTTAAAAAGGCGCAGTCTTAAGACCATTTTAGCCCAGAGATACAATATTGCTTCTGAAATCAGCTCAGAAACATTAGTTTTTATTTGTGTAAAGAGGATATATTTAAATGATAAAAGTGACCTGGGATGAATGAAAAATATTTTTCCACTCATACTGAGTGATAAAGAACACACAGGACTACCAATTCACCATTTTTTAGGGATCATTTTTCATCTGGAGAAACCATGAAGGGACTATCAATATTACACTTGGTGATATTACTGAAGTAGTCTTTAGTAAGAAACAAGAACATGTCATATTCTATTTCTGCTAGACTTACTGAAGATCAAATCAGTCTTATCTAAACTGTAATCACGTTCTATTTTCTATTTTAAAATTTCATTTAAAAAGTTATCTCAGGAGATGAGCACCAACAATCAAAGAGCAATAGCTCTATGAAAGGTACTGACCAGTAGTTGAACCTTCATCGTTTCTGTCAAAGGCCTGACTTACAAAATGAAGTATATTTTGTCTACATTGATTGACTCTCCATATAACAAATAAAAACCTCTACAGAAAATACCAGAGTATGTAATTAATTTTGAAATGAATAATTTTAAAATAATTAAAATAAAAAATTAATGTATTGATGTAATAAGTTAATAAATGCAGTAATTTTCAGGTATGTTAAGTACAAAATAGTTGGAACACATATGTAAATGGTACTGTTACAGACATAAACATTCCATGATAGTTTAGTTGCCTATAATAGATATAATGAGTATCACACAGCATAAAAACAATAGACTACATTTTATTTGAAGAATATCTAATAAATATTAGAAAAATTTTTATTAATTTCATCATAAACTTCTCATGAGAAAGAACAGAAAGATGACTTAGTGTGAAAGCTTCATCATACAGGTAATAAGTGAATGTGGTCAGAAGCTACTTTTCCCTTATCTTATAGGGGCTTAGTTCTCTAGAGAAAAATCAGTAGAAAGAGTAGTTTAATAGATAGGTCCAGTTTATATTAAGTGTAACGGTGTTTAAGACATGATGGATGATAAATTTCTGTTTTACTTCATCACCTAATTCTGTAAAAAGTCATACTTAAGCAATGTTGATGTAATTATAATTATACAAATTCTCAGTATCAATGGTTTACTTTTGTTAAAATAATTAGGCATTAGTACATAATTAGTGACTTTTATATTTTACAGAAAATCAATACAATGGAAGAGTTTTATGTATATGACTTCAAAATTGTGGCTCTTTGCCCACTTGGAGAATGATATTTCCATATCATTTTGTAGATGAAATCTGATTGCTATGGATAATTGCATCAATTAATCTTTTTTTCACCCTCTTGAAGACTGTTATCTCATTAGCTTTTTCAATCCTCTAATAGCTCTTTGTGACTCCTGAAGCAGTTGCAACTGAGTAAAGCCAGAACTAATCATGTACAAAACCATGCATAGAGTTGACATTTAAAGAGGAAAACCCATTGAATATTAGCTTCAGAAAATATGAAAAATAAGACACAATTATATACCTGATTTTACTTTCATGCTTGTCTAATTCAAGTAGTTCAATAGACATATTAAGTACTTCAGATTTTGTATGTCCCTTTAAATAACCATATCCATTCATCTACTTACGTAGCTTTTCAAACTTGTAATATTCATTCAAGGAAGATGATGGATTAAGACTGATGCTTTTCAGTATTTTAAGATTTAGATATTTTCTGATATTCTTTCCATTTCAATCATACATTTTGAGATATTTCCAGAAAATCAATTGTGATGAAGTTCTCTATTTTCAGAACTTTTCAAATTCTGTCTGTGCTATGTACATCCCCTGAGCAGTTGAAGAATTATTAAGCAATTAGATATGAAGGCAAGTTTCAGTGGCCAGACTCTCATAAATATTGCCAATTAGCAGATTCGGGGATTTTCTTGACACTCTCTTACAATTAACAGATATACTACAGCAAAATATCTGCTCACTTAATATATTCAGATTATTTTTTAAATTCTGGGTGTTCATTTTAATACTAGCTTTTACTCCACGTTTTCATCTTCCTACCTCCAATGTCCCTCTGAATCATCACAATTAAAATCTTTTGCTCTAAATGCCATTAAGAAAATAGTAAGATAAGCCTCTGACTGGGAAAAGATGCAAAACATATATCTGATAAAAATCTATTGTGCAGAATGTAGAAAGAACTCTTAAAGCTCAACAATTGGAAAAAAATTAGGCTAATTTTTGTAATGAACAAAATAGTTGCATAAACAAAGATTATATATAAATGCCTAATATGCATATGAAAATTTGCTAAATATCATTAAGTTAAGGAAATGCAGTTAAAACAACGATATGCTACTACACATCCATTAGAATAGCTAACATTAAAAAATAAGACATACAAAGTTTTGACAAAGTTATAGAGAAACTGGAAGCCTCATACATTGCTGGTGAATATAAATACTTTAGAAAACAGTTTGATAATCTCTTAAAATATTAAACATACACCTTATATAGGTCCCAGAAATCTGACCTTTAGTTATTTACCCAAGAGAAATGAAAGTTTATATTCATTCAGAGATTTGAGCTAATGTCCACAGAAGCATTATTCATAATAGTCTAGAAGTGAAAACAAAGCAAATGTCCATGAACTGATGAATAGATAAACAAAATGTGGGATATCTGTACAATATAACACATGTGCATAGTAAAAAGAAACAAAGGGTTTTATTTTCTTTTTCAAACATCTTCTTTGAGATACAATTCACAGACCATACAGTTCATTCATTTAAAGCATACAAGTCAATGGTCTTTAATATATTCACAGATATCTGTAATCATCACCACAATCTGATGTTTTATATATATATATATGTGTGTGTGTGTGCGTATATATAATTTTCACCAGTTTCATTGAGCTGTGGGACAGTTGAGCTCCTCATGCTGTCTTACTAAAAAAAAATCTCTGCAAGTATTATTACATGCAACAATATGGACAAATCTCAAAAACATGCTAAGTAAAATATGCTAAAACATGAATTAGTAAATTTAAAAACATGCTCAGTAAAACCTAAATAAATCATATTATTATATTTATATGAAATTTATCGAATAGGCAAAATTATATAGACAGGAGGTATATCCATACTTGCCTGGGACCAGGGGTGGGGGCAAGATGGATTGAAAGTGAACATGGTGAACACTGGGTAAGAGAAATTCTCTAAAACCAAATTGCAGTGGTGATAGCACAACTGTGAAACTTAACAAACTTTACACATAAAGTGTGTGAACTTGATACTCATTTGAAAAACAGTGATGATAGTAAAACCTTCCTAATAGGGCTATTGTGAAAATTGTATGATTCAATAAATTTTAAAAACTGAGAAGTGTGCCCATATGAGTATAGACATTCTAGTTCAAAGCAGGGAAGAAATGAAAGGAAAGAAGTAACTGATCCATGACAATTCTGAAGTCCGACTGGTAAAACATGGAGAAAATTTCTAACAATATCAGGAAGAATGTGAGAAATCAACACACACCACTTTTACTTAAACATATACATTAATTCATCCAATAGTATTTGCAAAATGATTATTTCCTCCCTGAGGGATATCAAGATGAATAAGCATATACAGTCTCCACACTCAGGAAACTTGAATCTCATTTAGGGAAGTTTTAAAAGACAAGAAAATATTTAAGATACAAAATAAAAGGAAAGAGGATGAAAATTACCATTACTTATAAGATAATGTCATTCTCTTCCAAAATTAATTTCTTCAATTAAGTGTTCTTCTTTGCAAAATAATTAGATAAATGAAAAACTTAAATGGAAACATAGAGTTCTTTCTAATCAGAAGAACAAACACAACTCTATAAAAAAGACTCTGGCAAATAAAATAAAATAAAAAGTTTGATGTAGTAAAACACATTATAAACAAGAGTAAAAACACAGGGAAATTGAGAAAAAACACATTTGTAGGAGGCATGAAGTAGCATCAAAATGTTTAATATATAAAGAGTTGATACAAATTTAAAATAATATATACACTAATAACTATTAGAAATAGTGCATTAACAATCTATTCTCAAAAGAGTGAACAAAGATAGTATGTAAATATATTTACTGAAGCATTGATCATAATAGCAACTAACTATAATCCATTTTAAAATAGGAAATTTTTAAAATAACTGATGCCAGTAGAGGACATTAGAATTCAATGGAGAAATGTATTTAATAATATAGAAAGTTGTCATATTAATAGCGACAAAAAATTTTTCCATATAAAATCAAAATTATGTTTCATTATACAAACATACACACACACACATAAATACAAACACATAAAAAACTAAGTTGGTAACAATGGTTACACTGGATTCTGATTTTTCTAATTATATGTTTTTTCATTTTTTCCAATATGATGTACCTGTTTAAAAATAGTCAGTATAGCTACATTATCTATAGTACATCAAACATTTAAAATATTATACCAAGAATGTATACTGATTTTTTTTGTGTCATGAAGAAATTTAATAGAAAAAAATAATCTGCATGCCTCATATTTGGTGTTATGGATCAAGCAATCATTTGGTGAATACTTTTTTTTAATTGGCTCTTTGGTATGTAAAGACAGTGAATTTTTTGTGTATTGTCTTGTAACCAATATATCCTTTTTTTCCATTTAGACATAGTAATTCCTCAACAAATTAACAATTTCTAAGTAATTTCTGCTGCTGAAAATTTGCTGAGTTTGGATATGTTTTGAAAAATATATCCTATTTATTAGTCATGAAGAAAATAATGCATATTATTGCTTGGCTGTAGTTTTATGCATTTCTGAAACATGTGAAACTATTATTTCTTTTGTTCCTTTTTTGTGTCAGGAAATATATATATTTTTAAATGCATTATACAAATTACCATTCATGCCCCAAATCTACTCAGTCAACTAGAGGAAAAATGTATTAAACAAATCTTTACTTTCACTGTAGGGAAAAGGAGCTATTCCTTAGTTCCATCAACTATGGTTAAATCAAAATGGCAAAATATATTTCTCAGTTTGCAAGATGGCAACTGTGAAGTTGAAAAACTAAAATCTGGTTGGCAGTATATTCCCTTCCCTGTCACATTTGTAACCAACAGAACTATACTTACTCACTACAAGTCTGAACTTCATAACATTTTTCTTATTTGCTATAGATGGTACATGCTTTTTAAAGTCTGTTTCCTTCGCATCCTATAAACTTAAAGCTGAAATTCCAACCTCAGAAGTTGAACTGTGCATCACTCTAAGCTTTTATTTAGGAGATTTTAAGAATGTTTAATCTTCTTTCTAAGTACCAGGTGGCATTAGTATAAATCTCATTCCTTTTTTTTTACACATACAAAAAAAAGTCAGATAAAGCTCCATCCCATTGTCTGTCTTAATTTTCAAAATAAAATAGCAGTAGGAAGAAAGGCAAAACTGTTCTAAGTCTCAATAATAGTATTTGTATCTATGAAAAAGGAGCAGGGATTAATTTTATTTCCTTTTCCAAATAAAGACTGTACATATCTAGTAAAAAATTTAACCTTTCCCAAAGAGAGCTCTAGCTTGGTCCTCAGCTTTAGGCCCAGCATGTTCTGCATTATTAGGAGTGTCTTTTCCTGACGCCGTGGGTCACACTGGATAGTCTGAAAGGTGATTTATGGTGGGGCTTTGCTTGATGTGGTATCCAGTTCAATTCTAGAGGGGCTAGAGACTAAAAGTCAGCCACCTGGGCAATTAATCATACATAAATGATTGATCCCCCATAAATTGGAAACCAAGGCTTGGGTAAGCTTTCTAGTTGCAAATATTCCATGCATTTTGTCACACTTCACTGTTAGGAAAGTTAACACTGTCTTTGCTCTAGAAGAGGACAACTGGAAGTAAAAATTTCTGGGCTCTGCTACCTGCATCTTTGGCCTGGCTGATTTTAATCTGTATCCTTTCACTGTAATTCACTGTAACCATGAATATAATAGCTTTCACTGAGTTCTGCAATGCCTTCTAGAAAATTATCATAACTGAGAATGGTCTTGGAAACCCCTGAATTTGTAATTGGCGTGAGAAATGAGGGTAATCCTGTGGATGGCTCACTAACTTTACAGTCTGATAAGATTAAGGTTGAGTACCTATAATCAATTAAGTAATTACATAATCTTTTTTAACCCACAACAAAACCTAGTTTATCATTCTGGAAATTTTTACCTCTGCATGTTATTTTTCTCCCCATATTGACACAATTAATATTATATGGTACAATTATTACAAATATGCATATTACTACTAAGGAATGAATGTTAGCTAAATTTCTAAAGACATTGTTTCAGAATGCTTACACAAAGAAACGGGTATGTGGGTAAGCAGTATCCATTCTCTTCAATGACACATGGAACATTCTTCAGGATAGATTCTGTGTTAGGCCACAAATCAAATCAACAAGTTTATGAAGATTGAAATCATATAAAGTATTATTTCTGATCACAGTGGTATGAAACTAGAAATTAGTAACAGGAGGAAAACTGGAAAACTCACAAATATGTGGTATTACCTCAGGAAATACAAAAAGAAGAGCAAAATGAGTCCAAAATTAGCAGAATAAGGTAAAAACAAAGATCAGAACAGAAATGATAAAGACTAGAAAATATCAATGAAGCTAAGAGCTGTTGTTTTAAAAAAATGATAAACTAGGCAAATCATTACCTAGATTAAAAAAAGACTCAAAAAAATAAAATTAGAAATTAAAGAGAAAACATTAAAACTGATACCATGCAACAAAGAAAGGATCATAAGAGACTCTGAACAATTATATGCCAACAGACCTAATAACTTAGAAAAAATGGATAACTCTTAGAAACATACAACCTACCAAGACTGAATCATGAAGAAATAGAAAATACAAGCAGATTGATTACTAGCAAAGAAATTGAATCAGTCACACAAAGATTCCCAACAATCAGAAGTCCAGAAAAAGAAGCTTCACTGGTGAATTCTACCAAACATTCAGTGGAAATCAAACTTTTCCACAAAGTAGAAGAGAAAGGAAAACTTCCAAACTAATTTTATGAGCATTAATCTGATAATAAAACCAGACAAAGACACCGCAAGAGAAGAAAATTACAGGCCAAAACCAATGATAAGTATAGATGCAAAAATCTTCAACAGAAACACTAGAAAAGTGATTTCAACAGCCCGTTGAAAAGGATCATACACCCTGATCAACTGGGGTTTATCACTGGGATGCCAGGAGGTTTCAACATATACATCACAGTAAATGTGATACACCACATAAACAAAATGAATAAAAATTATATGATAACCTGTGCACTGAAAACTGTAAGACAGTGATAAAGTAATTTGAAGAAAACAAAACAAATGGAAAAATAGATCATGTTCATGGACTGGTAAAATTTTTCATATTGCTAAAATATACACACAACCCAAAGTGATCTACAGATTCAATGTAATCCCTATCAAAATTCCAATGGATTTTCACAGAAATAGAAAAAAAAATCCTAAAACTTGTATGGAAACCAAAAGTTCCATAATAGCTAAGACAATCATGAGCAAGGGGAACAAAGGTGGAGATCATGTGTCCTGATTTCAAATTATATTATGAAGCTACAGTAATCAATACAGTATGTTATTAGAATGAAAACAGACACATAGACTAAGAAAATTATATGAATAAATAAACCAATGCATGTACAGTGAACTGATCTTTGACAAATGTACCAATATACCTAACAAGGAAAGGGTGGTCTCTTCAATAAATGGTGTTGAGAAAACTCAATATCCACAAACAAATAATGAAATTGGACACATCACACACACAAAAAAAATGCAAATGAATTAAAGAAGTGCAGTGTTTATTTTTAACCTCAAATAGCCTTACTTTCTGCTTTAAATGAAACAACATAGTTAAAAAGACACAGAACTTGGAATGAAAATAGTTATATAATCCTGGCCAGACACTTGAATTTTTTTCTCTATTTTCTTATTTGTTGAGAAAGGAGTGAGGGAGAGAAGAAGGAAAAAAGAGATTATTAATTTATAGTTATAACCAAGAGTGCTATGTGCCTACCCAAATTTAATAATTTCCTTTTTTATTTCATAACATTATGTAGACAATGTACCCCATTGAATAAAACTGTATTTCATTTCCCAGCTTGCCTTACATCAGTTGTGATTTTGACCAATTTCTGCTTAAAATTTATATTCAGTTATGTGAGAAATAATTGTGTGGAATTCTTGGGAAGTATTGTACAGGAGAAGACTCAATTTGGAGGCTGAAATTCTGCACCTCTCTTTTTCTCCCTTCTGCTACCTAGAAAGTGGATGGGTATGTATCAGCATGGTGTTCAAGAGTCATCTGAACAATGAGATATCATCCAGGATGAAAGCCACATACTTCAGGCAGAACACGAAGATAAAAGGATATTTGGTCTTGATAATTTTGTTGGGCTACCATGCCAGACCTGTTTATGGATTTTTATGTGAAGAAATTATTATTTATTTTTTAAATTCCCCAGTGTTTTATTACTTCATCTATTCTTATTTGCTGTTATATACAACCAGTCCTAGTATATACATTTGTGTGTGTGTGTGTGTGTGTGTGTATGTACATATATACACATATATGCATATTAAACATCTTCACTATCCAAAGTATATGAACAGCAGGAATATTTGCATATAATTATTATTGTTAATAAATCTTGTCCTTCAGAATTCCAAAAATACCAGCACAGAATCTAAATACGTTATGGAAAGTTTGGAAACTATATTGTTTAGGTACATACATGAATCAAAATAGGTCAGTTATTAAAATACAAATTCCATATATGAATATCCTATGATTAATTTAACTTTCTTTTTATATAATAAAATTAGGGACTTAGTTTCGAGGAATCCTTTGATTGAATTCCTTATGTCTCCATGCATTCCTCAGGCATCCAAATCTCAGAAGAAATGGGAAGATACAGAACTCTTGGCCTGCCTTTGTTATAGCTCCACTCAAGTGTACTTCTGCTTCACAGCAATGCAGATAATGTTCTCTCACCAACATCTTGATATTTCCAAACTCATTATTATTATGCTTTTGAACCTTGACTATTCAATGGACCTGGGAATCAAATTAATTTCCTCCTGACTGAGAGGGTCAGGGTTTATACCAGTCCTCGATATATTGCAAGTATAGAAGATAAGCTTGTTCTTAATGGAAACTGAAGTCTGAATCAGAAATAAACGGCAGAGGTTCATTCTGAAAGCTCCATCCCCAATTCCATTTACTATCTGTAGGGACAAGTGTTTTCTTTTGGTGAACAACTTAAAAATTAGTTTGTCTAAAATAATCTAATAGCTGTCATACATCTAGGATTCAATAACCTCATCACATGACAAAGGAGAAAAAGTAAAAATATGGTTTAAACAGATGTCCAAGTTTAAAGTTAAATGTGAAAACAGATTCTATTTTTTCCAACATTTATCAAGAATTTTCATCTGCTTTTTTTGAAATACATTATCTAAAGGTCTCTATTTTTTAAACAAATTGTTTTCTGAAAAATCAACTACAGCATGCCCAGTTGCAGTCATCTTTAAACTTGGGGTGTGTCCAATCTAATTTCTTTAATATACATTATGTTCACATTATTGTTCTATGTTAACTATTCAACTCGGTAAAAAGTATTAAAAATTCATAATGCCAATGAAAATAAAAAATAATCAGTAGATTCCATTTCTGAAATTATATGTTAGAGACCAAGCTTTTTGATGATGAAAAAAATGATCTATCCATTCAGTTTTTATTTTCTTAGCTCAATGTCTCTCCTCAGAACATCTGTCACAATTGTTAAGTAACTGCTGGAAATGAAACTTTTTATCCCAAAGTAACATAATTAATCCACTGTTTAGCTAATTATCGGTTTAATATATGAATTCCTTGTGAAATTGTAAGCTTCATAGTGGACTATGGATGTGCTCATTAGCATTTGGCCTCCATGGACTCAGCATTCTACTATGGAGCTTGGTACAACTAAGGACTCAATTGATATTTGTTGAATTTAAAAATGAATGAATAGGAATGGGCTGGGAAAAGGGCAGTGTGAGAGGAGACATAGAAACAACCTCCTCCCAAAATCACATAAAATATGAAAGTACCGCAAATACAACTAATCCTGAAAGAGCAACAAATCCTGAAAGATTCCTACATCTGGGGAAAAGAGAAGACCTCACAGAAAAGGGTAAAGTAGCAAAGCCATGATCTGGCAGGACCCAAACTCTCCTCACTACCCCAGCCCACAGGGGGGAGGAGGAGAAATGGAGCAAGGAGGGAGTAGAAGCCCAGAACCGCTGAAAACCTAGCCCTGGAGATCTGCTCCAGGAGCACAAATCCACATTACGTGGTGCTCTAGATATTAATGCAGTTGGAAAGCAAAGACAAGCAAAATACTCAGAGAGACTGAGATTCCAGCCTATTGTGGAAACACGTAAGCACAGCCAGCCCACCTGGGAGAAAAGGAATACAGGCAGTTTGAAAGACTTTCCAGCATCAAGAGGGGCACTGAAGGGGCAAAGATTACACAGAGCTTGCTGCTCAGGAGAAAGGGCAGGTGGGCAAAATTGTCCAGTGCATTCAGCTCAGCAGGTTGGGAACTATCAGGAGCTTCAGACACTCCATTCCTCTGGCTGGCAATGCAGCCCCAAAGCCCCCCACTGCAGTAGGCAGCCTGCTGCTACTTCTGCAAGTCAGGCACCAGTCCCACCCACCTGCTGTCCCTGGTATCACAACAGACAAGCACAAGAGTGGCTGCCCTTATGTCAGTTACAGGGACATAACACAGAGGCTCCTCCCTGTGCACTCCATCCACTGGACCTGGCAGTGGAGGCAGCCACTAAAGCCAGGAGGGCAGGAAAGAGCTCTTTCTTCCAAGCAGGCATTGGTTCCACTCGCCTATGACCACCCCTCCACACTGCTATAGGTGCTCAGCTTCTCCAGAGAGTACAGCTTCTGGGCACCAGAGGGTGCCACCTACGCAAATCTGTTATCCCATAGGAAACACACACAAAAAAATGAAGACAGAAGACTTTGTCCAAAAAAAAAGCAAGAAAACACCAATATTCTTGATAAATATTTCAAAATAAAAGTCATAAAATTGTTCACAGAGCTACAGAAAATATTCAAGATCTCAGAGAGGACTTCAAGAAAGAGAAAGAAAATTTGAAAAATACAGTGTCTGAAATGAAACATACAATAGAGGGATTTGCAAGTAGATTAGATAAAATAGATGAGAGAGTAAATGAAATAGAAATTAGAGAATAAAAACAAGGAAACTGAGGCACAGAGAGGAAAAAGAATCTCTGGAATGAAACATAATACAAGAAATGTGTGAGCACTCCAAATGGAACAATATTCGTATTATACGTGTACAAGAAGAAAAGAGAGAAAAAGGAATAGAAAGTCTCTTTAAGGAAATAATTATTGAAAAATTCCCCAGTCTGGGGAAGGAAATAGTCTCACAGACCATGGACAAACAGAGATCTCCCAACACAAGGAAATATTGGAGGACAACACCAAGACATATAATAATTAAAATGGCAAAGATCAGGACAAGGAGAGAGTATTAAAAGCAACCAGAGAGAGAAAAAATAGGAATTATAAATAAAAGCCCACTAGGCTATCAGCAGACTTCTCAGCAAAAACCTAAAAGGCTAGAAGGGAGTGGCACGATATTTTTAATGTAATGAAAAAAGGGACTCCAACCAAGAATACTCTACCTGGCAAGATTACCATTTAAATTTGAAGCAGAGATTAAACAATTTCCAGATAAGCAAAAGTTGAAGGAATTTAACACCCAAAAACCATCTCTACAGTGCATATTAAAGGGACAGCTCTAAATGGAAATGCTCCTAAGGGTAAGAAAATAAAGCCACAGTAAAGGAAGCAAAGCAATTGGTTACTAAGAAAATGCAAAATTAAATCAACTACTCACAAAGTTACGGCATACACAAAGAATACAGAATATGACGCCTAACATATAAGAATGAAAGAGGATAAAGAAGAAAGGGAAGGAAAAAAAGAACATTTAGATTGTGCTTGAAATAACATAATAAGCTAATTAAGACAGGCTGTTAGTAAAGAAACTGCCCATGAACATTTGGTAAGCACGAATCTATAGTCTGCAAGGGCAGTAAGTACATAACTACTGATAATCCCCCTAAATGTAAATGGTCTGAATGCACAAATCAAAAGACATAGAGTTACTGAATGGATGTAAAAACAAGACCCATCTATATGCTGCCTACAAGACACTCATTCCAAACCCAGAGACATAAACAAATTAAAAGTGAAGGGATGGAAAAAGATATTTCATACAAATAATAGGGTGAAAAAAACAGGAAGAGCAGCACTTAGATCAGACAAACTAGATTTCAAAACAAAGTAACAAAAGACAAAGAAGCATATTATATAATGATAAAGGGATCAATCCAACAAGATAATATAACCATTATAATTATCTATACACCCAATATAGGAGCACCTACATATGTGAAACAAATACTAACAGAATCAAAGGGGGAAATAGAATGCAATGCATTCATTTTAGGAGACATCAACACACCACTCACTCCAAAGGACAGAACAAACATACAGAAAATAAGGAGACAGAGGCACTGAACAACACATTAGAAAAGATGGACATAACAGACATCTACAGAACACTCCTCCCCAGAGTAGTAGGATACACATCCTTCTCAAGTGCACATGAAACATTTTCAAGGATAGATCATATCCTAGGCCACAAAAAGAGCCTCAGTATATTCAAAAAGATTGAAATTGTACCAACCATTTTCTCAGACCACAAAGGTATGACACTAGAAATAAATTATTCAAAGAAAATGAAAAATCCCACAAACATATGGAGGCTTCACAACATGCTCCTAAATAACCAATGGATCAATGACCAAATAAAAACAGAGATCAAGCAATAAATGGAAACAAATGACAACAATAATTCAACACCACCAAATCTATGGGATGCAGTGAAGACCATGCTAAGAGGAAAGTATATTGCAATAAAAGCCCACCTCAGGAAAGAAGAACAATCCCATATGAACAGTCTAAACTCACAATAAACAAAACTAGAAAAAGAAGAACAAATGAGGCCCAAAGTTAGTAGAATGAGGGACATAGTAAAGATTAGAGTAGAAATAAATAAAATCGAGAAGAATAAAACAGTAGAAAGAAAAAATGAAAGCAGGAGCTGGTTCTTTGAGAAAATTTTAAAAAAAGATAAACCCCAAGCCAGGCTTATGAAGAAAAAAAGAGTCTACACACATAAACAGAATCAGAAATGAGAAAGGAAAAATCACTACAGACACCACATAAATACAAAGAATTATGAGACAATACTATGAAAAAATATATGGTAACAAACTGGATAACCTAGAAGAAATGGACAGCTTTCTCGAGAAATACAACCTTCCAAGGCTGACCCAGAAAGAAACAGAAAATCTGACCAGACCAAATACCAGCAATGATATTGAATTGGTAATCAAAAAACTACCTAAAAAACCCGTGGTCCAGATGGCTTCACTGATGAATTTTATCAGACATTTAGTGAAGACCTAATACTCATCCTCCTTAAATTTTTCCAAAGGGTAGAAGAAGAGGGAATACTTCCAAACTCATTCTATGAGGCCAGCATCACTCTAATACCAAAATCAGGCAAAGACACCACAAAAAGAAAATTACAGACCAATATCCCTGATGAACATTGATGCAAAAATACTCAACAAAATATTAGGAAACTGAATTCAAAAATACATCAAAAAGCTCATCCATCATGATCAAGTAGGATTTAATGCAGGGATGCAAGGATGGTACAACATTCGAAAATTCATCAACATCATCCACCACATCAACAAAAAGAAGGACAAAAACCACATGATCATCTCCATAGATGCTGAAAAAGCATTTGACAAAATTCAACACCCATTCATAATAAAAACTCTCAACAAAATGGGTATAGAGGGCAAGTACCTCAACATAATAAAGGGCATATATGACAAACCCATAGCCAACATTATACTTAACAGTGAGAAGTTGAAAGCTTTTCCTTAAAGATCAGGAACAAGACAAGGATGCCCACCCTCCCCACTTCTATTCAACATAGTACTGTAGGTCCTAGCCACAGCAGTCAGACAACACAAAGAAATAAAAGACATCCAGATTGTCAAGAAAGAAGTTAAACTGTCCCTGTTTGCAGATGACATGATATTGTACATAAAAAACTCTAAAAAATCCACTCCAAAACTACTAGATCTAATATCTGAATTCAGCAGAGTTGCGGAATACAAAATTAATACGCAGAAATCTGTTGCATTCCTATACACTAACAATGAACTAGCAGAAATAAAAATCAGGAAAACAATTCCATTCATAGTTGCATCAAAAGAATAAAATACATAGGAATAAACCTAACCAAGGAAGTAAAAGACCTATACTCTGAAAACTACAAGACACTCATGAGAGAAATTAAAGATGATACCAGAAAATGGAAACACATCCCATGCTCATGGATAGGAAGAATTAATATTGTTAAAATGGCCATCCTGCCTAAAGCAATCTACAGATTGAATGCAATTCCTATCGAAATACCAACAGCATTCTTCAATGAACTAGAGCAAATCATTGTAAAATTCATATGGAAACACAAAAGACCCCGTATAGCCAAAGCAATCCTGAGAAGGAAGAATAAAGCCGGGGGGATTATGCTCCCCAATTTCAAGCTCTACTACAAAGCCAGAGTAATCAAGACAATTTGGTACTGGCACAAGAACAGACCCATAGACCAGTGGAACAGACTTGAGAGCCCTGATATAAACCCAACAATATATGGTCAATTAATATATGATAAAGGAGCCATGGACATACACTGGGGAAATGACAGCCTCTTCAACAACTTGTGTTGGCAAAATTGGGCAGCTACATAAAAGAGAATGAAACTGGATTATTGTTTAACCCCATACACAAAAGTAAACTTGAAATGGAAAATGGATCAAAGACCTGAATGTTAGTCATAAACCATAAAACTCTTAGAAGAAAACATAGGCAAAAATCTCCCGAATATAAACATGAGCAACTTCTTCCTGAATGCATCTCCTCGAGCAAGGGAAACAAAAGAAAAAATGAACTCATGGGACTACATCAATCTAAACAGATTCTGTATGGCAAAGGACACCATCAACAGAAGAAAAAGGCATCCTACAGTATGGGAGAACATATTTGAAATGACATATCCTACAAGGGGTTAACATCAAAAATATATAAAGAACTCACACACCTCAACACCCAAAAAGCAAATAACCTGATTAAAAAATGCAGAGAATATGAAGAGACAATTCTCCAAATAAGAAATTCAGATAGCCAACAGACACAAGAAAAGATGCTCCACATCACTAATCATCAGGAAAATGCAAATCAAAACCACAATGAGATATCCCTCACACCAGTTAGGATGACCACCATCCAGAAGACTAAGAACAACAAATGCTGGTGAGGATGTGGAGAAAGCGGAACCCTCCTACACTGCTGGTGGGAATGTAAGCTAGTTCAACCATGTTGAAAGCAATATGGAGGTTCCTCAAAAAACTAAAAATAGTAATGCCATTTGACCCGGGAATCCCACTCCTTGGAATTTACCCAAAGAATACAACTTCTCAGATTCAAAAGGACATATGCACCCCTATGTTTATTGCAGCACTATTTGCAATAGCCAAGATAGGGAAGCAACCTAAGTGTCCAATCGTAGATGAATGGATAAAGAAGAGGTTGTACATATACACAATGGAATACTATTCAGCCATAAGAAAGAAACAAATCCTACCATTTGCAACAGCATGGATGGAGCTTGAGTATATTATGCTCAGTGAAATAAGCCAGGTGGAGAAAGACAAATGACAAATGATTTCCCTCATTTGTGGAGTATAACAATACAGCAAAACTGAAGGAACAAAATAGCAGCAGACTCACAGACTCCAAGAAGGGACTAGTGGTTACCAAAGGGGAGGTGTGTGCGCAGGCAGGTGGGTTGGGAAGGAGAAGGGGATTAAGGCATATTATGTTTAGTCCACATGGTGTGGGGGTCACAGGGAAAACAGAGTAGCACAGAGAAGGCAAACAGTGAATCTGTGGCATCTTACTACACTGAGGGACAGTGACTGCATTGGGGAGTGGGTGTGGACTTGATAATATGGGTAAAAGTAGTCACCACATTGTTTTTTCATGTGATACCTTCATAAGAGTATATATCAATAATACTTTTATAAAAAATTAAAAAAATAATATATATATATATATATACCCTCTTGTTAAGAGATATATATTTTAACAATAGACATTTTCATCTTTTCATCTCCCAAAACTAAGTCATTTGCTCATGCAAAAACAGGACAGCAGTGTTAGTGATGAAGTAAGAAAGTGATTGAAGGGTAGGAAGGCAAAGCATTAAAAACTATGGAACACTAAAATATTAAATAGAACATGGAATGTGGGTAAAAACTAAGTTGCAATAAAGTTCCACAGTGGAGAGCATATGCTGTTGGTGGTGGGGGAATGTAATTAGAGAGAATATTTGAAAAGTTGGGAGCCAATCATTAGGGACTATTAATCCAGGGCTGACTCCCAAAAGGGAATTTCGGCAAGTAGAATTGACAGGACTTGGTGAGTGATTAGAGGTAGAACATAGAGTATGTACAATATAAGGATGACTCCAGTTTTCTGGAACAACTATTTCAGAAAATGAGACTTCAAAAATAAGAAATAAGGGTACTAAGGGATGGTGCATAGAACACAAATGGAGCTGACATACTATCCAGTGGCAGAGACTGTCATCCTAGACTCCTCTATTTTCTGACAATATGTTCCATTTATAGGACAAGAGCATGTGAGCCAAGATCAGGTATAGAAGTAGGACTTTGCAGGTCAGAGATGGTCCTTGCATCCACATCTAATACCATTCTCCAATAAAGAGACATGGAACTTGTTAGAGAAATGGTAGGTCCTAGGTCTGGGGCAGGAAATACACATGATGAGACTGGAGCTTCTTGTGGTACCAGTAAGTACAGAAATGTTTAAAAATAAAAATCTTCATTGATGGGACTAAGTTAAAGGGACACAGAAGCCAACTGAAACAGCTCCTCATATCCAATACTGCAACACTTCAAGCATCAAAATACATGTCATTCAAAATACATAAATTACAACCCAAAGTACAAAATAAATATCCATGAATTCATACTGCTGTAAATGACAGAATTAATAAATAAAATGGGGAGAAGAGACAAATCTCCCTTGTAGAAGAATTCTAAATAATTTAGGTAGATACTCTGCCTTCAAAAGATCAAAAGAGGGAAGCAGATCATACTCCCTAAGTATAATCTGCTTGTAGTGACTTTCTTTTAAAGAGTACAGTATGGAAGGTGGGTTTAGGGGCAAAATTAACTTTACAGTTGAGGAACCCGACAAACACTGCCTCAGCTGGATGATCAGGGTTATTAATATCAGCGATATATCACATTGATATTATGTTACCTTGGTGTGATGTGATGAAAATGACACTTCCTCTGTGGTCTCCTTCCCAAAAGCCCATTCTCCATTCTAATCATGAGAAAACATCGGATACATTCTTATAGGAGGTCTTCCTACAAAATACTTCACTCATCAAAACCATCAAGGTCATCAAAAACAAGGAAGGTCTGCAAAACAATGAGCCAAAAGGAGCCTAAGCAGACACGTGATGTTATACAACTAAATGTATTGTGGTATTCTCAATGGGATCCTAGAATAGAAAAAAGAATATTAGGGAAAAACTAAGGAAATTTGAATATGTATAGAATTTAGTTAATAATAATGTGTCAATATTGGTTCATTAAGTGTGGCAATTGCACCATGATAATGTAAGATGTTAATAATAGGAAAACTGGGAACAGAGTATATTGGAACTCTTTTGTGTTATATTCTCAATTTTTTTTCTGTAAATCTAAATCTATTTTTTAAAATAGGAATACTGTGAGTTGTTGCAGTGTAAGCCCTGACAGTTTTTTTTTTTTTTTTTTTTTTTTTGTAACCTGAGTGACTGACTTAAGCTTTGATTGCTGAGGCACCCACTTCAAAGATGGCTATCTGGAATGAACATACTGCCAGCCACAGAAGAAAGGGTCAGGCCACCACATACCCTCTACCTTTGTTTTAGAGGTTTGTTTGATTTTGATAACTAACCATTTGGGTCACTTGTTTTTAATCCTTCCATGCTTTAAATTCCTGCTGTTATGTTTTAAATTCATCAATGAAGAGTGAGCCTACAAAAGCCTAGACCCCCACAATGGACCTCAATAAAAGCAGAACCCCAGGCCCACACATGCTCTCTGTCTACCTGTGATCTCACTGTATGACTCCAGGTGTGCTGTGTGCTTTCCAGGACCTATGAGTAATAAACCTTTTTTTTTTTTTAGATTTCACAAATTTGATACAAGACTCCAGACAGGACTTTTTTTGCAACATGATCCTAAACATGTTACTGAACTTCCTTGAACTGAATTTCTTCATTTGTTAATTGGAAATAACAGCATTGATTCTTCCCCAAGGCTATCAAGTTAGAATTAAATAGTAAGCTAAAAAATAAATGATGTGAATATATTTAAGCATGATTATTAATAAAGCACTTGAGAATTAATGCACTGTAAACACAACCAGCCAGACAGGTGCCACTTCTCTGCTCTTCCTTAAGGCTCCCTGGGAGCTTAGAAAGCACAGCCTATACCCTACCCTCCTCAGTATTCTGAGCCCTGTGAGATCATCAGAGAACATAAGTTCATAACTTTGGTTTTAAATATTTGGCAGAAAATTTCACATAATATTTTAGGCAATCACAATAATTTTCTTCACACTTATTATCTTTTTATATAGAATTATTTACTCTGAAATTTTAATTATATCCCATGCTTCAGATAAATGTGTGTGTGTGCTGGAGTTTCTTCTAGTAGATAAGCTGAGAATTTCTGACATATGACAAAAATGTTACTTTCAGTTGCAGTTCCCATACTTTCCTGTTCACATTTTATATTTATGCATGGATATATTCAACTTTTTTAACAGTGTATTTAACTTGAGGCACTCATGAAAGAAGTTTTTAATTTGATTTTTAAATTAAGAAATAAATACATATATCTGAGCGAACATAATGTGTAGGAAATAAAGTTTGTATGAAGGTTCAGAGTACTTGAAAAACAGAAAGGCTTTCTGTCATAGTGCATTTAAATATATCCTTATTTATTTTAAACTTTACCCACTTCACCATAGAGCTTTTTAAGGAGCACTGTTCACTTACACATATTGTGAACACCTAATTGGGAGGAATAAAAATGTTGCTTCTCGACATTTCCATCACAAAACTTTGTCTTTTGGTTTATTAAGAAATATGATTAGTCTTGTTCTAAAACACGACATATTCCTCTTTGTTTTTGAGAAATGGCTTCTTTAAGGGAAACAACTTCTACCAAGCATTCTAGGTTAGGTTCAAGTTTCTAGCCCCATAAGTGACATGGGGAGATTTAAGTTAATCGCTCTGTGTCTACATTGATCCAAAATACACAGGTGCTGAAGAAATACTGTCATTCCTCAAGTTTGGAAATATTCATACTATAAAAGGGAAAATCGTAATACATTGCAAAGGGGGAAGTAGAAGAACCTAAGCACCTGTGAATTTTATATATCAATTAAAATCCTTCAAATGGAAGTATCTCTGATCCTTCAGGTGAAAGAGCAACTCATGTCATAGGAAAACCAAAAGCACTCAGGAATTTGAAATTAAGAGAAAAACATTGAAATGATGATACTGCCTACTCCAGGAAATGGGGACACACCACATGTAGCCCTGCTATCCAATGAGAAAACACACTGGCCCTCCTTAAGAATGGATCCAAACTATATGAGTCTAACACTTTCTTGATTCAGGCCTTTAAGGAGTCAGTCCTGGTGGATCTTAGTCACTTGAAGAAGGCAGCAGAATGCAGAGGCTTTTTTAGGCTGTGTGCACTAGAATGCAAAATATGAGAACATATGCCACTGATCTAACATAAGGAAGAGTGTGCATCAGCTATGCCTTTCTCTGATGGACAGTCGAAATATATACCTCAAATGGAACTCTTTATTTTACTCTATAATTTTTCTCTTTAAAAAAACATATTTTTCTTATTTTATTTGCATAGTCCTAGTATCAAATATTTATGAAGACAGTTCATTACCTAACCAAAGGAGGAAAGATTACTTTTCATTTTAGATATGCAGGAAAACAGATAAATAATGACTAAATACCTTTGAGATTAACTTATTTCTTAGTTCCTGATCCCAAAGCAGGATCTAATAATTGTTCTCATATTAGTAACTATAATTATATAAAAACTATTACATAATTTTAAAGGTTAAAGTTTATTGATAATGCTTTAAATTAATCACATGTATTGAAGAAAATTAAATAGAGTGGCCCCAGAAAATGTGGGCTTTTATTTATGCTGTGACTTACTTCTTAGAATTTCCTTTTTGATGGCTTGAATCTAGGATAAGATCAAGGAAGCTTGTTCGCTTTATCATCACTGTATAATGATTTAAAATCAAAAATTCCAAATATTTCCTTGTGTGTAAAGTTGTCTTCCCAACCTTGTTCCCATGTTATTCATTCTGAAGAGATATTGGCTATAATGAGATTATTCTCAGAAGGGCTTTAGGACAACTATTACATCTCCATTTTTTAAAAGATAAGGTTCATTTCATCATCCATTAGAAGAGTACCAGCCCTTCACAAAATGATTCTTTATATCCTGGATGTTGAGTGAGGCATTCTCCTCTCCTGTACTCTTCACATACCCCTCCAGTGAAAAATAAGATGCTGTTCTGAGCTATTTGCAAAGGAGAGTGATTATTATACTCACAAAGGTTGAAACATTAACTTGTCATATTATATGACTTTTTGTTTTTTCAAATCATCTTAATTTCTAAGAACAAAATAGGTGTATCTACTTCAGGAAATTCTGTATGTCACCCAATTAACTTTCCTATTATTTGAAAACAAATTAACCTTCAAAATCCTCTCTTTGTGAATATTCAAATCCAGCAGTACAGTACTCATGAGACACCATTTTCAGTTTATTTCAATTATATATCTCTCTTTTCTACTATATTTTTAACTCTGTAAGAATAGAGAACCTGATATTGGTATATATGTGTGTATATAAACACACACACACACACACATACCCATACACACATATTACCAGATGCTAGCATAAATCCTGGTACTTAGTAGATATCATTATGTCCAAGTGATTTCTCCAGATGTCCAGATGTAGATGTAGAGGACCTGGCTCAAACATCTATATAGTAATGGTGTACTTGAAATTACAGAGCTTTAATCATTCTGATATTGAGTCTGGCAAAGTTCTTCTTTTCTTATTTTTTAAGTGTTTAGTAATTTCTGATACTCCTCTGTAAACTTAGCATATCTATTTTGAACCAAATATCATTTTGATTCAACTTCCTCAGATATGTTTTTACTGTTAGGGAACCTCTTAGTAATTATATAGTAACTTGGTCTGTATTTTGCTCTGCCTTCCAGAGAATTCTTCCTCCTCTTTCTGATGAAATTTCCTCTGCTTAAACTATCCCTGCTTCTTTTCTGTACTGCATCCCAGATTGAATAGAGGAAACAACTAGGGATAACAACAAGAGCTCATTTATTCCCAAAATTATGATACTTTATAATATATATAGGATCCTATGCCACCTCAGGTGAATTCATTTAATAAACATTTAATAAGTATCTATTCTGTGCCAATATAGTGTGCAAACTGCTGGTAATTAAGATTTAAAGTTTCTGCTCTTTAAAAAAGTTTCTAGTGTAGTGGATGCTGTTGCACATATCCAATTTTACTTCTTCATAGAAAACTCCCTCTTTTTCCTTTCTATAGTGAGTTTTGTTGTTATTCTGTGCTTATTTGAAAGTTCCATTATTATGTTGTGGTACATTCCTTCTGTACCCAATTTGTTGAGAGTTTTTACCATTAAGGGATGTTGAATTTTGGCAAATGTTCTTCTGCATCTATTGAGATGATCATATGATTTTTACCCTTCATTCTAATAATGTGGTGTACCATGTTTTTTCATATGTGTATATTTGAACCATCCTTACATCCCAGAGATAAATCCCATTTTCTTGTGGTGTTTGATCCTTTTAATGTGCTATATTTTGTTGATGATTTTTGCATTATGTTCACCAGGAATATTGGTCTATTATTTTCATTTTTTGTGGTGTACTTCAACTTAAAAAATGCCATATATGACAAGCCCATATATAACATCATACCCAATGGTGAAAAGGAAATGAAATGCCAGAAGCAATAGGTCAGGAGAAAAGCCCACTTGGGAGTGAGGTGGGAAAAGGGCATTATGAGTGTCAATAAGTCTTTGACAAAATACATCTATAATCTATATGCTACTCAGAGGAGACATTTGAAATCACAAGCATAGAACAGAAATCAGTTCCCTAGCAATTATCAAGTAACCGGGAGTATTCTGAAAGCTTAATTTTTCCTCTTTCCTTCGCATAAATGTTTTTCCTTTCCATGTCTTCCTGCAGGAGGATTCATGATCAATTTTCAGTATGTATGTCAACAGAAGCATTAAATATTAACTTTAGATTTCAGTTATGACTAAATCATAATCATAACCTCATGAAATAGCCCTTATGTTAACAAAATAATACTTAAACCAGATGGCTATTTAGAAGAGGTAAGCATGGAAAAGAGAGATGGTGTTAAACCCCCATTCTATGTTTTGAAAATACACAGATATTTAAGATGAGCAATCAAAGGGAATCTAATAGGGAATATTAGAGTATATAGGGAAGAATCAATAAAAAATGGTGATATGGTAGGAATTGTAATTGACAACAATTCCAAACTTCAGAGAGAAAGCATACAGTATTTTGTTCATTTTTTGAGAGATGCTTTGTATCAGAATCAGATGTTAGTTAGATATTTGAATTACTCAGATATTGGCTGAACAGAAAGCCAGTCATTAGCATGGAATGATATTTAAGGTGTCCCAGTATTCTATGATATTTATAATGCTTATATAAATAGAGAATAAACTAGGAACAGTTGACCTTCTTTATTATAATCTTACCAGTGAGAACAACTTGATTGAGCATCAAACACTGCAAAGAAGCAAATATTACAGAAAAGAAGTAGCAGGCTAAGCCACTAAAAAAGAGTCCAAAGAAATATGATTTATTATTCAAGAGAAAAATTAATCAATCTAAGGAAGAAAACTGGAGTTATTAGAACTCTGTAAGACAAGAACATTATGAAATTATAAACAACTCTATTGATTGTATGATTATCCATTTTACAGATAATAGAGCCAGGACTCAGGCATTATCTTTTCCCTAGCTAGATTTTAAGTTTATTACCAGCCCCTCCTGCTTTTACCACAACCCCATTCCCAAAGAAAGAAAATAAACCAATCCTGGGGACTGTCCACAGGGTAACATGAGCAGGCAGGACTTAATCATTGCTTTAATTTCTTAACCTGTTTGAGTACTACATGATTTTAAATCCCCATGTATGCAAGTCAGTTTTTCCCAATGATAAGTAAGCATTTGGGAAGATGAGCACCTGCAGTTAGCAGCTGTTATTTTTTAAAATCATTTATTGAGGTGAAGTACACATAACAAAATAAACCATTGTTTAAAATTGTGAAAAATTCAGTAACATTTAGTACATTCACACTGTGGTGCAACCAACACCTCTACCCAGTTCCAAGTCTTGATTACTCCAAAATAGGCCCTTTCCCTATTAAGCAGTTTCCTTCCTGTTTGCCCTCTCCCAGGCCCTGGAAACCACCAATCCATATTCTGTCTCTATGGATTTATCTATTTCAGATATTTGTATAAGTGGAATCATAACAATATGTGACCCTTTTTGTTTCATTTCTTTCACTTATCGAAATGTCTTAGAGGTTCATCCATGTTCTTACATATATCAATACGAATTTCTTTTTATAGATGAAAAATGTTCAATTGTATGTAGATACTACAACTTGGTTATCCATTCATCAATGCATAGACATTTACATTGTTTTCAACTTTTGGCTATTGTGAGTAGTGCTGCTGTGTACTGTGTGAACATGTATGTATTTGAGTCCTGTTTTTGATTCTTTGATGAGTATACCTAAGAGTGGAATTTCAGGACCATTTGGTATTTCTTTAACTTTTTGAGGAATCAGCAAAATGTTTTCCATAGTGGCTGAACCATTTTACACTCCTACCACCAGTGTGTAAGTATTCCAGATCTCCACATTCTTGCCAACATATGTGTGTGTGTGTGTTTTAATTATAACTATTCTCATTGGTGTTAAGTGATATTTCACTATGGTTTTGATTTGCATGTCTCTAATGACTAATAATGTTGAACATCTTTTCAAATGCTTGATGGCCATTTGTATAACTTCTTTAGAGAAATGCCTACTCAAGTTCTTTACTTGGTTTTTGACTGGGTAGTTTCTCTTTTATTTTGTAGGTAGTCATTTTACTTTTTTGATAATGTCTTTTGGTATACAAAATTTTTAATTTGAGTGAAATCTAATTTTTCTACTCTTTCTTTTATGATTTATGCTTTTGTTTATCATATCTAAGAATCCATTGCCAAATCTAAAGTCATGAAGATTTACCTACATGATTTCTTCTATGAATGCTATGGTTTTCACTCATATATTCATGTTACTATCCATTTTGGATTAATTTTTGTATATGGTGTGAGGTAGGGGTCTTTTACATGTGGAAATCCATTTATCCAGCTACCCTTTGTTGGAAGAGTATATTTACCACTCTGAGTAGTTTTGGCATCCTCATTGAAAATAAATTGACCATAGAGATATGGGTTTATTTCTGGACTCTTTATTTTATACCACTGTTCTATTTGTTTATTCTTATGCTAGGACTACATTATTTTTGATTACTGAGGTTTTCTAGTATGTTTTGAAAACTGGAAGTTTGAGTCCTCTAACTATGTTCTTCATTTTCAAGATTGTGTTTGCTATTCAGGGCTCCTTGCATTTGAATATGAATTTGAGGATTAGATTTTCCATTTCTGCAAAAAAAATGTTGAAATCATGATAGGGATTGTATTAAATCTGTACATCGCTTTGTATATTATTGACATCTTAACAGCATTTGATCTTACAATTTGTGAACGTGGGATATCTTTCCATTTATTTAGGTCTTCTTTAATTCTTTTGCTAATAACATAAATAGCAGTGTATAACTCACTCTGTGGTTAAATTTATTCCACAGTATTTTACTCTTTTGGATACTATTGTAAATGGAATTATTTTCCTAATTTTCTTTTCAGAATACTCATTCCTGGTATATATAACATAACTTATGTTTGTGTGTTGAACTTATAATATGCACCTTTGCTGAATTTATTTATTAGCTTCAGAGTTTGTGTGTGTGTGTGTGCATGAATTCTTTGAGATTTTCTGTATATAGGATCATGTCATGGTGCAAATAGAGATCATTTTACTTTTCTTTTCTAATTTGGATGTGTTTTATTTATTTATTTGCCTAATTGCTCTGGCTAGAACTTCCAAATATTCAATAGCAGTGGTGAATGAATTTTGGTTGTTTATGTTTTCTGGTTGTTTTTGTAGTTCCTCTCTGATCCTTTCTTCCTCTCTTATACTTTTCTCTTTTTATTTGATGGATTTTTTTTGTGTGTGTTGTGATTGGATTTCTTTTTTTTTTTAATTTTTGTGAATCTATTATAGGCTTTGGGCTTGTGATAACCATAGGTCCATAGATAGTTTCCTAAATATATAACAGTCTATATTTGGTCACTGTTTTTTGAATACAGTCTAAAAGTTCTTTTTTATTCTACTTCCTCCTCCAGCATTTTATGTATTAGATGTCATAATCTGCATTTTTTTGTGTGTATCCCTAGTTGATTTTACTACTTTTGTTTTTCTTTTTAATTCCATACTTGCTTACTGATTGGTCTACTACTTTTACTGTGGGTTTATTTTCACTGATGAAAAATATTTAGGCTTAAGAATATTTCCATCTACAGAATTCCCTTTAACATATCCTGTAAAGTAAGGCTAGTTTAGTGCTGGTGAGTTCTTTTAATTTATTTACCTTGTAAACTTTTAATCTCTCCTTCAATTCTGAATGATAACCTTGCTGGGTAGATTCTTGGTTGAAGGGCCTTCTGCTTCAGCCCTTCTGCTTCAATGAATATTTCATGCCACTCCCTTCTGTCCTGTAAAGTTTCTGCTGAGAAATCTGTTGTTAACCTTATGGGGTTGCCCTTGTAAGTAATTTCTTGCCTCTCTCTAGCTGCTTTCAATACCCTCTCTTTATCCTTAATCTTTTTCATTTTAATTATTATATGTCTTGGTGTTGTCTTCCTGGGTTCCTTTTGTTAGGTGCTCTCTGAGCTTCCAGGACCTGAGTGTCTGTTTCCTTCCCCAGATTGGGGAAGTTTTCAGCAATTCTTTCTTCAAAGAGATTTTCTACTTCTTTGTCTCTTCTTCTCCTTCTGGTACCCCTCTTTTATGTGAATATTGTTTCATTTGGAGTTGTCACACAGCTGCCTTAGCATCCTCTCAAGTCTAGAGATTCATTTTTCTGTGTGTTTTTTCAGCTTCGTTGTGTTCCTGTTCTCTAATTTCCATGTCATTGATTGTCTCCTCTACTTACAGCAATCTATTATTCATTCCTTCCATTGTATTTTTAATTTCAGTTACTGTGTTCTTCAGCTCTGAGTGGCTTTTTTTCATATCTTCTCTTTGTTGAAATCCTCCCTGAAGTTGTCAAAACTTTTCTACAGATCAGTGAACATATTTATGACTGATATTTTGAAATCTTTATCAGGAAAATTGGTGATCTCCATTCCATTTAGCACTCTTTCTGGTGTCTTATCCTGTTCTATTGTTTGGAACATATTCCTATTCCTCCTCATTTTGTCTGTGTTTCCATGTTTCTTTCTTTGTATTAGATACATCCTCTAGGCCTCCTGGCCTAGAGAGTAATGGCTTTATAAAGAAGGTGTCTGTACTGTGGTACCCAGAAGCTCAAGACTCTTTGCTCAACTGTCCCTGTTGTTCCTTTGTGATGGAGCCACAGTTGCTGTTGGTTGGCTGTGGGCAGGACCACCTTTCTGCCTGTCTGCCAGCAGTGGCTGATCTCTGTCAGCAGAGGCCCTTTGTAAGCCATGCAGCTGCCAGTTCTGCTGGGATCGGTGTGAGTGGGACTGCCCTCTGTGTACCCTGCAGCAATGGTAGTGCTGCTCTGCCTAGCATGAGCAGAGTGGGTGTGCAAGTGAACACAGCATGGGGCTGGGCCACCAGTGAGGAGGAAGGCAGCTTGGAGCTTCCCCTGGCAGGTGTCTCCCCAGCTGGGCTGAGAGAGGGCCAAGAAAGCTAGGAAATCTTCCCTCTGCCTGCCAGGTAGCAAAATCTGATCATTGCTGGGCCAAGTGGGCCAGGTGGGTTGGCAGGCAGGTACACAGGGAAGCACCTCAGGGCTGAGCAGCCAGCAAGGGAAATGAAGTGTTTGGGGCTTGGTTCCATGAACACCTGACCAGTTAGCGTGATGGAGGCCTGGAGCAGTGTCCACCTGCACTTTCTCTGCAGAGAGCTCTGTCTAACCCCTGCCCCTCTGGTAACCTTCCCACTGCTAGTAAATCTTTCAAACTGCTGCCTCCGTACTGAGCCTCAGCAGGACCAATTGAATGCACCTGTCCTCCACAAGCAGAAGGAACTTTAGGCTCACAGAGTGCTCCAACTCTCCCCAGTGTCCAGCCCCATAAATCACCAAAGCCCAATGCAATGTGGGCTTGTGTATCCAAAGCAGATCTGCAGGGACAGGTGTGCAGGATTCCTGTGAGCTTATCCCCTCCCCACAACATTTGGTTCCTCTCTTCCTGCTTATAGGCTTGAATGGAGGAAGAGCTTAGGTCTTGATTCATTGTAGCTCTGCCACTTTACCCTTCTCTCTGTGGTCTTCTCTTCTTCACCAGGTGTAGGTGGTCTGTTCTGCAGTCTTGAGGTTGTTTTCAGGGTTAGTTGTTTTTTCTGTAGCTGCTTTCTTGGTGTGTATGTGGGAGAAAGTTTCCACCTTGCCTTCCTTCTATGCCATCTTTTTCACCAGAAATCGTCATTATCTTTTTAAATATTTTTGTCCTCTTGTTTCTCTATTCTTCTGTGATTCCAATTAGGCATATGTTCACATTTCATATTATTCTGTATCTCATGATACTCTTCTGTTTTTTTTTCTCTTTTCTTTCTGTATCAATTTATATAAGTATTATTGACCTACTTGTAATTTCATTAGTTCTTTTCTTGGCTGTGTTGAGTCTCATGATGAGTCCTTCAGTGTTATACTTCATTTCTCTTATGGTTTTTTTTAACTCTATCCCTTGATTCATTCTTACTGTTTTCTTCTCTCTGCTGATATACCCTGTCTTTTCATGCATGCTTTCCATCTTTTATATTAACATAATAATTAAGGGTTTTTTTTCTTTACTTCCTTAATGTAATTTTAACATGAGTCATCTCTGAATCTTTTCTTTGAATGCTTTGTTTATTTAGTTTTTTTATTTCCTTAATTTTCTGTGTATCTCATAATTTTTAATTGTATGTCAGACTTACTGTGTAGTACAACAGAGACTGAAGGAAAGAGTATATGTGACTAGAAATGGTCATGCCTTTTTTTTTCTGCTAGGTTTTAGTACAGGGGAGGAGTCAATATTGTCAGAAATTGTCAAAAATGATTTGGGTTTTGTTTTTGCTATATATATTTTAGTGCACTGCCAGTTTCAAATCCCTCTGGTATTATCTTGTGCTTAGGCTTTTATTTAGTTGTCTGGAGGTTTTCCTCAGTGTTCCAACTCTACCCTCAGCTTTAAGCCTTCATTGTGTGCCTGTATCTCAGAGAGGGTCTCTGCATGAGCTTTATTCTTCCCAGTAGATACTCATTTCTTATTACTTTTTTTTACTAGTATAGTGATAGGAGGTAGGGAGGGTCATCCTTTTTCTGGTTCAGCCTCATTTTTAGGTACATCCTGTGTTCCTGGAATTCAGGTGTGGAACTTTCTCAGTTATTCTTCCTTTCCTCCCGTAATAGAATTCTAATTGTTTGGGCCTTTCCCTTAGTGGCTTAAGGTTTTTGTTCTTTATGGAAGAATGGCCTGTGTAGATTTTTTTGTGCTTCCCTTGCAGTTGTGGCAGCTTCCCTCTCCAAGCCTGAACTACTAGGAAAGAATTTCTCTGCACTTCTATCCATACCCCAGTATTTCTCATACACATCCAGGGAGTTTGCAAGTATATTCTGCTCCCAGTGTTCTATATTTGCATGCTAGCTTCCACTCAGACTTTAGCAATATGTTAAAACTGTAATGGAGTTCCTCGTACCTGTTTTTGCATGTAGGCCTTGTCTATCCCCAACCACAGGTGAAGTAGTGTTTCTGCCCTATATTTCCTTATATTTCAGGCTTGTTTTTTTCTCTGAACTCAGCTCTTTGTTGAATTAAAGAAAAATATAATTTTGTACATTATCCGGGTTTTCCTTGTTGTTAGGGTAGGAGTGACACTCTTTCAAGCTTTCTATATATTTGGTAGAAGCCTGAAACCAATTATTGTAAAATACAATAATAATTTTTTGTTTGGATAGATAGATCCTTAAGAACAAGGAATATGTGTTATTTACTTATATCCCTGTTAAACTAGTCTCTGCTCAATAAATAGTATTTAATTGACTTTATAATCTTTATAATATCAGAACTAATATGTAGCTAGATCAGTGATTTTCAACTAGGGTAATTTTTGCCCTCCCTCTACCCAGGGGACATTTGGCAGTGTATAGAGGCACTTTTTCATTGTTGTCAAGTCTAGGGACCAGTGTGAGGGAATACTTGACATATGCTGCTAAATATCTTTATACCTTGGAACTATCTTCCCATACAAAGAATTATTT
>JAVSCE010001073.1:0-32481 GCA_032199065.1 Smutsia gigantea | reverse complement strand
CTTCAAGCTCTACTACACAGCCACAGTAATCAAGACAATTTGGTACTGGCACAAAAACAGACCCACAGACCAGTGGAACAAAATAGAAAATCCAAACATTAAACCAAACATATACAGTCAATTAATATTTGATAAAAGTGCCTTGGATATACAATGGGGAGATGACAGCCTCTTCAGCAGCTGGTGGTGGAAAAACTGGACAGCTACATGTAAGAGAATGAAACTGGACTACTGTCTAGCCCCATACACAAAGGTAAACTCAAGGTGGATCAAAGACTTGGATGTAAGTCATGAAACCATAAAACTCTTAGAAAAAAACATAGGCAAAAATCTCTTGGACATAAACATGAGCAACTTCTTCATGAACATATCTCCCCGGGCAAGGGAAACAAAAGCAAAAATGAACAAGTGGGACTATATAAAGCTGAAAAGCTTCTGTACAGCAAAGGACACCATCAGTAGAACAAAAGACATCCTACAGTATGGGAGAATATATTCATAAAAAACGTATCTGATAAAGGGTTGACATCCAAAATATATAAAGAACTCATGCACCTTAACAAACAGAAAGCAAATAATCCAATTAAGAAATGGGCAGAGGACATGAATAGACACTTCTCAAAGAAGAAATTCAGATGGCCAACAGGCACATGAAAAGATGCTCCACATAGCTAATCATCAGAGAAATGCAGATTAAAACCACAATGAGATATCACCTCACACCAGTGAGGATGGCCAACATCCCAAACACAAACAACAACAAATGTTGGCGAGGATGTGGAGAAAAGGGAACCCTCCTACACTGCTGGTGGGACTGCAAATTAGTTCAACCATTGTGGAAAGCAGTATGGAGGTTCCTCAAAAAACTCAAAATAGAAATACCATTTGACCCAGGAATTCCACTCCTAGGAATTTACCCTAAGAATGCAGCAGCCCAATTTGAAAAGGACAGATGCACCCCTATGTTTATTGCAGCACTATTTACAATAGCCAAGAAATGGAAGCAACCTAAGTGTCCATCAGTAGATGAATGGATAAAGAAGATGTGGTACATAGACACAATGGAATATTATTCAGCCATAAGAAGAAAACAAATCCTACCATTTGCAACAACATGGATGGAGCTAGAGGGTATTATGCTCAGTGAAATAAGCCAAGCCGAAAAAGACAAGTATCAAATGATTTCACTCATGTGTGGAGTATAAGAACAAAGAAAAAAACTGAAGGAACAAAACAGCAGCAGACTCACAGAACTCAAGAACGGACTAATAGTTACCAAAGGGAAAGGGACTGAGGAAAATGGGCGGGAAGGGAGGTATAAGAGGGAAAAAGGGGCATTACGATTAGCAGATGTAATGTTGGGTGGCACGGGGAGGGCAGTACAACTCAGAGAAGACAAGTAGTGATTCTATAGCATCTCACTACGCTGATGGACAGTGAATGTAATGGGGTTGGTGGGGGGGGACCTGATGAAGGGGTAGTTTAATAATCGTAATATTGCACATGTAATTGTAAATTAATGATAATAAAATTAAAAAAAAAGACACAGAGTAACAGAATGGATAAAAAAGCAAGACCCATCTATATGCTGCCTACAAGAAACTCACCTCAAATCCAAAGATATACACAGAATAAAAGTGAAGGGATGGAAAAAGATATTTCATTCAAACAACAAAGGAAAAAAGCAGGTGTTGCAGTACTTGTATCAGACAAAATAGACTTCAAAACGAAGAAAGTAGCAAAAGATAAAGAAGGACATTACATAATGATAAATGCGTCAGTCCAACAAGAAGATATAACCATTATAAATATATATGCACCCAACACAGGAGTGCCAGCATATGTGAGACAAATACTAACAGAATTAAAGGAGGAAATAGATAGCAATGCATTCATCTTAGGAGACTTCAACACACCACTCAGTCCAGAGGACAGATCAACCAGACAGAAAATAAGTAAAGACACAGAGGCACTGAACAACACACTAGAACAGATGGACCTAACCGACATCTACAGAACTCTACACCCAAAAGCAACAGGATACACATTCTTCTCAAGTGCACATGGAACATTTTCCAGAATAGACCACATACTAGGCCACAAAAAGAACCTCAGTAATTTCAAAAATATTGAAATCCTACCAACCAACTTCTCAGATCACCAAGGTATAAAACTAGAAATAAATTTTAGAAAGAAATCAAAAAGGCTCACAAATACATGGAGACTTAACAACACTCTCCTAATTAATCAATGGGTTAACGACCAAATCAAAACAGAAATCAAAGAATATATGGAGCTAATGACAACAACAACACAAAGCCACAACTTCTGTGGGACGCAGCAAAGGCAGTTCTAAGAGGAAAGTATATTGCAATCCAGGCCTATTTAAAGAAGGAAGAACATTCCCAAATGAATAGTCTAAAGACACAATAACTGAAATTGGAAAAAGAAGAACAAATTAGGCCCAAAGTCACCAGAAGGAGGGACATAATAAAGATTAGAGGAGAAATAAATAAAATTGAGAAGACTAAAACAATAGAAAAAATCAATGAAACCAAGAGCTGGTTCTTTGAGAAAATAAACAAAATAGATAAACCCCTAGCCAGACTCATTAAGAGAAAAAGAGGATCTACACACATACACAGAATCAGAAATGAGAAAGGAAAAATAACGAGTCCACAGAAATACAAAGAATTATAAGAGAATATTATGAGAATCTATATGCTAACCTGCTGGAAAACATAGAAGAAATGGATGACTTCTTAGAAAAATACAACCTTCCAAGACTGAAAGAAACAGAAAAACTAAACAGACCAATCACCAGAATAAATGGAATCAGTAATCAAAAAACTACCCAAGAACAAAACCCCCGGACCAGATGGATTCACCTCTGCATTCTACCAGACATATAGAGAAGAAATAAAACCCATTCTCCTTAAAGTTTTTCAAAAAATAGAAGAGGAGGGAATACTTCCAAACTCATTCTATGAAACGAGCATCACCATAATACCAAAACCTGGCAAAGACGTCAACAAAAAAGAGACTTACAGATCAATATCCCTGATGAACGTAGATGCAAAAATACTCAACAAAATATTAGCAAACCGAATTCAAAAATACATCAAGAGGATCCTACACCATGATTAAGTGGGATTCATCCCAGGGATGCAAGGATGGTACAACATTCGAAAATCCATCAACATCATCCACCACATCTACAAAAAGAAGAACAAAAACCACATGATCATCTCCATAGATGCTGAAAAAGCATTTGACAAAATTCAATATCCATTCCTGATTAAAACTCTCAACAAAATGGGTATAGACGGCAAGTACCTCAACACTATAAAGGCTATATATGACAAACCCACAGCTAACATCATACTTAACGGCGAGACGCTGAAAGCTTTTCATCTAAGATCGGGAACAAGACAGGGATGCCACTCTCTCCACTGTTATTCAACATAGTACTGGAGGTCCTAGCCACAGCAATCAGACAAAACAAAGACATACAAGGCATCCAGATTGGTAAAGAAGAAGTCAAATTGTCACTATTTGCAGATGACATGATACTGTACATAAAAAACCCTAAAGACTCCACTCCAAAACTACTAGAACTAATATCTGAATTCAGCAAAGTTGCAGGATACAAAATTAACACACAGAAATCTGTTGCTTTCCTATACACTAATGATGAACTAACAGAAAGAGAAATCAGAAAAACAATTCCATTCACAATTGCATCAAAAAGAATAAAATACCTAGGAATAAACCTAACGAAGGAAGTGAAAGACCTGTACTCTGAAAACTACAAGACACTCCTAAGAGAAATTAAAGAGGACACTAACAAATGGAAATGCATCCCATGCTCTTGGCTAGGAAGAATAAATATTGTCAAAATGGCTATACTACCTAAAGCAATCTACAGATTCAATGCAATCCCTATCAAACTGCCAACAGCTTTCTTCAATGAACTGGAACAAATAATTCTAAAATTCATATGGAACCACAAAAGACCCCGAATAGCCAAAGCAATCCTGAGAAGGAGGAATAAAACAGGGGGAATTACACTCCCTGACTTCAAGCTCTACTACACAGCCACAGTAATCAAGACAATTTGGTATTGGCACAAAAACAGACCCACAGACCATTGGAACAGAACAAAAAATCCAAACATTAACCCAAACATATACAGTCAATTAATATGTGATAAAAGTGCCTTGGATATACAATGGGGAGATGACAGCCTCTTCAGCAGCTGGTGTTGGAAAAACTGGACAGCTACATGTAAGAGAATGAAACTGGACTACTGTCTAGCCCCATACACAAAGGTAAACTCAAGGTGGATCAAAGACTTGAATGTAAGTCATGAAACCATAAAACTCTTAGAAAAAAACATAGGCAAAAATCTCTTGGACATAAACATGAGCAACTTCTTCATGAACATATCTCCCCGGCAAGGGAAACAAAAGCAAAAATGAACAAGTGGGACTATATCAAGCTGAAAAGCTTCTGTACAGCAAAGGACACCATCAGTAGAACAAAAAGACATCCTACAGTATGGGAGAATATATTCATAAAAAACGTATCTGATAAAGGGTTGACATCCAAAATATATAAAGAATTCATGCACCTTAACAAACAGAAAGCAAATAATCCAATTAAGAAATGGGCAGAGGACATGAATAGACACTTCTCCAAAGAAGAAATTCAGATGGCCAACAGGCACATGAAAAGATGCTCCACATCGCTAATCATCAGAGAAATGCAGATTAAAACCACAATGAGTTATCACCTCACACCAGTGAGAATGGCCAACATCCAAAACACAAACAACAACAAATGTTGCCGAATATGTGGAGAAAAGGGAACCCTCCTACAGTGCTGGTGGGACTGCAAATTAGTTCAACCATTGTGGAAAGCAGTACGGAGGTTCCTCAAAAAACTCAAAATAGAAATACCATTTGACCCAGGAATTCCACTCCTAGGAATTTACCCTAAGAATGCAGCAGCCCAATTTGAAAAGGACAGATGCACCCCTATGTTTATTGCAGCACTATTTACAATAGCCAAGAAATGGAAGCAACCTAAGTGTCCATCAGTAGATGAATGGATAAAGAAGATGTGGTACATATACACAATGGAATATTATTCAGCCATAAGAAGAAAACAAATCCTACCATTTGCAACAACATGGATGGAGCTAGAGGGTATTATGCTCAGTGAAATAAGCCAAGCCGAAAAAGACAAGTATCAAATGATTTCACTCATATGTGGAGTATAAGAACAAAGAAAAAATACTGAAGGAACAAAACAGCAGCAGACTCACAGAACCCAAGAACGGACTAATAGTTACCAAAGGGAAAGGGACTGGGGAAAATGGGCAGGAAGGGAGGGATAAGAGGGAAAAAGGGGCATTACGATTAGCAGATGTAATGTTGGGGGGGCACGGGGAGGGCAGTACAACTCAGAGAAAACAAGTAGTGATTCTATAGCATCTCACTACGCTGATGGACAGTGACTGTAATGGGGTTGGTGGGGGGGACCTGATGAAGGGGTATTTTAATAACCGTAATATTGCACATGTAATTGTAGATTAATGATAATAAAATAAATTATATTAAAATAAATAAATAAATCCTCACCCGCTCTAGTGAAGTTAGTATCTATCAACATAGAAAGATGTTACAGAATCACTGACTATATTCTCTATGCTGTACTACTATCCCCGTGACCAACTTATATTATGATTGAGAATTTTTGTGCCCCTTTATTCCCCTTCCCCTTCCCAATGGTAACCACTGAGAAAACTGATGTTCTAACTATGAACACTACTGCATTCTTTCAATCATAATAAAGTCAAAAAACAATTCAAGCTGGAAGTACTAGTCTTTTTTTTTATTACGGTATTATTGATATACACTCTTGTGAAGGTTTCACATGAAAAAACAATGTGGTTACTACATTTACCCACATTATTGTGTCCCCCCCATGCCCCCCACTGCAGTCACTGCCCATCAGCATACTAAGATGCCACAGAGTCACTATTTGCCTTCTCTGTGCTACACTGTCTTCCCCATGATCCCCCCACACCATGTGTGCCAATCATAATACCCCTCAATCCCCTTCTCCCTCCCTCCCCACCCACCCTCCGACACCCTTCCCCTTTGGTAACTGATAGTCCCTTCTTGGAGTATGTGAGTCTGTTGCTGTTTTGTTCCTCCAGTTTTGCTTCCTTGTTATACTCCACAAATGAGGGAAATCTTTTGGTACTTGTTTTCTCCGCCTGGCTTATTTCACTAAGCATAATACCCTCCAGCTCCATGGAAGACAATTTCAAAAAACAATGGTTTTCTTCTATTAAGTTTCTAACAAGAGTTAAATCTTGAGATCTGGGCTCTAGTTTCAGAAGTCCTTAAGCCATCATTCTAAGACTCTGTCAGTGCTGCTTCTTCTCAATTGTTTCATATTCACAGTGACCAGTATTGTCAGGCTTTTTTTTTCTTTATAATTGACACTTTTAAAAGAAAACACAGTCCTAGGTCAGCTTTCAAATCCTTTTGTTACCATTTCCTCATTACTGATGACCCAGATGAATACGCTTAGCAAACCTGCAGAAAGAACTGAATTAGATGAATACACTAAGATTTTTAAAGGTACAGTATACAAAATGATTTAAAGCAATTAGAAAAGCATTTCTTCAAAGTTCAAAAGAGACTATTTCAAAACTAGAAAATCTAACACCATGCTTATCCTCAAGCAATGAAAAAGAGATAGTTTTTTGATCAGAAGAGAAAATCTAATGGCAAGATAAACAGGTTCATTTTTATTAACTGCTCAAATTGCAAAGGAGAAAAACAAAATCATGGTTAACAATTAATAACAAGAAAACAAAGCACAGAAATACAATTTAGAATTAACTTCAGTGGGGTGACAATGAGCAAGATGTGAGCCCAGAAATCATAAAGAAAAAGACTGACAGACGTGATCAGGGGAAAATTAAAATAGTCTGTCAAAAGAAACCACAAAGTCAAAAGCCAAATGATAGACTGGGAGAATATATTTGCACCACGTGAAAAAAAAGGAATTAATAACCCAAATACACAAAAGCACCTGCAAACTGATTAAAAAGTAAAAAATTAACAACCTAAGACAAAAATAAGTGAAGGACTGGAAAAGGTGATTTGTAGAATAGGAATTCAAATGTCCAATGAACGTATACAACTTATTAGTGGTCAGGGAAATGAAAGTTAAAATAAGAAAACATTTATCACCTAGCTGATTGGCAAAAACTAAGAAGATACCTATTATCCAGTGCCAGTAGGAATAAGAAATAAAACAACCTTTATGGAAAATAACCTGGCAGTTCATAATATTTAAATAAGCTTATTTTTTTTCTAATTAAGGTGTCATTGATATACAATCTTATGAAGGTTTCACATGAGCAATATTGTGGTTTCAACATTCACCCATATTATCAATCCCCCCAACCCATTGCAATCACTGTCCATCAGTGTAGTAAGATTAGAGTCACTACTTGTCTTTTCCATGTTGTACTGCCTTCCCCGTGACCTATCTATATTGTGATTGCTAATTATAATGCCCCTTAATCCCTTTCTCCCTTCCTCCCCAACCCCCACCACCATCCCCAACTCCTTCTCTTTGGTAACCCCTAGTCCCTTCTTGGAGTCTGTGAGTCTGCTGCTGTTTTGTTCCTTCAGTTTTGCTTTGTTGTTATACTCCACAAAGGAGTGAAATCATTTGGTACTTGTCTTTCTCCACCTGGCTTATTTTACTGAGCATAAACTCTCCATCTCCATCCATATTGTTGCAAATGGTAAGATTTGTTTTCTTTTTATGGCTGAATAATATTCCATTGTGTATATGTACCACATCTTCTTTATACATTCATCTACTGATGGCCACTTAGGTTGCTTCCATATCTTGGCTATTGTAAATAGTGCTGCAATAAACATGGGGTGCATATGTCTTTTTGAATCTGAGAACTTGTATTCTTTGGGTAAATTCCAAGGAATGGGATTTCCCAGGTGAAATGGTATTTCTACTTTTAGTTTTTTGAGGAACCTCCATATTGCTTTCCACAATGGTTGAACTAATTTACACTCCCACCAGCAGTATACGAAGGTTCCCCTTTCTCCACATCCTCACCAGCATTTGTTGTTACTTGTCTTTTGGATGTTGGCCATCCTAACTGGTATGAAGTGATATCTCATTGTGGTTTAAATTTGCATTTCCCTGATGATTAGTGATGTGGAGCACCTTTTCATGTGCCTGTTGGCCATCCAAATTTTTTCTTTGGAGAAGTGTCTCTTCATATCTTCCGCCCATTTTTTAATCCGGTTGTCTGCTTTTTGGGTGTTGAGGCGTGTGAGTTCTTTATATACTTTGGATGTTAACCCCTTGTCAGATATGTCATTTACAAATATATTCTCCCATACTGTAGGATGCCTTTTTGTTCTACTGATGGTGTCCTTTGCTGTACAGAAGCTTTTTAGTTTGATGTAGTCCCATTTGTTCATTTTTCTTTTGTTTCCCTTGCCTGAGGAGATGTGTTCAGAAAAAGTTGCTCATGTTTATATTCAAAAGATTTTTGCCTATGTTTTCTCCTAAGAGTTTTATGGTTTCAGGACTTACATTTGGGTCTTTGATCCATTTTGAGTTTACTTTTGTGTATGGAGTTAGACAATAATCCAGTTTTATTCTCTTGCATGTAGCTGTCCAGTTTTGTCAACACCAGTGTTGAAGAGGCTGTCATTTCCCCATTGTATATCCATGGCTCTTTTATTGTATACTAATTGGCCATATATGTGTGGGTTTATATCTGGGCTCTCTATTCTGTTCCATTGATCTATGGGTCTGTTCCTGTGCCAGCACCAAATTGTTTTGATTATTTTGGCTTTGTAGTAGAGCTTGTAGTTAGGGAGTGTAAAAAATAAGCTTACCTTTCAACCCGTATTTGGGAATTTGTCCTACAAAAGTAAAAGTTCCATTTCTTAAAGGCAAATGCACAAGGATGGCCACTATTTGTGATGAGAAAAAATAAAATCAGACACAACCTAAATACTTACTGAAAGAAACCTATAAATGAAATATTATGCAGCTAGAAAAAATGAATTAGGTATCTGTTTAATGATACAGAAGGAAATCTATAACATCCAATAGTGAAAAAATAGAAGTTGTGGAATAATGTGTACAGCATCATGATAATCTTATAAAGTAAGAGAGAAAACTGATCAGTATATAATTTATTTCTAGGAGCATAGAGAAATATATGGGAGAACCACACTAGGCTATTGTACTGTGTGAGGATAGGAACTGGAGAGAAGATGGTTGGCTTTTTCTTCATGCATCTCAGACGCTTCTGTGGTTTGAAAGGAAAATCCTATTTTGAGTATTATTTGTAAGGGAAAAGAAATGGAATAAGAAAAAAAATCTATAACAGAGGCTTGATAGAAAAAAAGAGTTACTTAAAATTGATAAATAATTGTTGTATATAAGACAGCCAAATGAAACATTCAGAGGATATGAAATGAAAATAAATTCTGGGTGCTTTTTGGGTGGGTGTATAAAACAACTTTCATGAGTTCAAGATTTACCTCCATAAAAAGTGTTTAAAGCTTTGTTTTTTAGGTTTGTCTTCTTAGAATGTTTATTTTTAAAGCAAATATGACTTATCACAAAGTCCTATCAAAGAAATGCCCCAATTATGTATTTGCAATCTGTATCTTATTTTTGGTTAATTTATATTTGATTTAGCTATATTTTGAAGCTTGAAATGTATCTATTATAACAATGTACCATTCTTTTTACACTGAATAAAATTTTTAAACGCACAGTACAAACTTAAAAGGAAAATACCACATCTACACTGAACAAATAGTCAAATGATTAGGTCAAGTAAGATTGAAAAGATGCTCATTTGATAAAAATAAAAAATATTTTTGCTAATCACAAAGAAAAAAATGCAATTTCACAACAGAGAAATCAAGCAGTCACAACCTTTAACCCTGTGATCGAAGTTAACATCAACAGTGGAACAACCAGATGTCTGTATGCCTTATGATATGTTGCAATGTAAAAAATATTAAGTATTTTTGACAAACTGTTTAATGAGAAATCTAATCAAATCTTTAAACCTTACAGTTTAGGGACATACAAGCAATAAAAAAATAAATATCACAAAGAAAACAATCATATAAATCCAGAATATGGGACATTCAATAAAATTGCTCTGGTCTCAACAAATCAATGCCATGAAAACAAAAGGTGAGGAAATAGACCAGAAATGGGAACTGTTTCAGATTAAAAAAGACTACAAAATGTTATACCTTTGTATATGTAATATATATAAGATACATATATGTAAATATATAATAACATGCAACTGCAATGCATGGTCCTTAATTCCACCTCAAACAAATCAACTATAAATGTCCTCTTAGAGACAAGTAGGGAAACTTAAATATGGACTTAATGTTAGATAATATTCAAGGAATTTTTTAGTAAGAAATGCATGCTAAAATGCTTACAGGCATAGTATGATGATGTCTTTTTTCTAAAAAGGCTTAACATGATAAGTACATTAAGTGTATGGCAACATACTGAATACCAGTGTGGGTAAAAGGGTGCTCATTGTGCTTATTTCTGGTTTTTTTTTGTATGTTGTAATTTTTCATAATAAAACATTTAAAGTATCAAAGAACTCCACAAAACTGAGGTATCTCTATTATATAGAAAAAAATGATAAAACCCAGTATTAACTAGGTTGCAAGTGGCAATATAAACTGGTAATTGTTCTAAAGAATCTGACAAAATGATTAAAAAGTGATTATCCTTAGACAAACTGAATCATTTTAGGGAAAATATTCTAAGAAGAATATTAGGGGAAAAAAGATTTATAAAAAGATGTGACAGCAGTGTAGTTTACAATTGCAAACCAAAAACAGAAATAAACAGAAATCACCCAAATGGCAAATAACCGGAGTATATAAACTTTATTATGTATCCATTAAAAATGATTACTATATAGACATGTGGAAGAGTGCATCAATGTATTTCCAAATGAAACAAGACTGTAAAAAACTATATGAATTAAATTCATAAAGACTATACTAGGAACTTAGGTGTTCGCAATATTTAAACACATATTTTTAAACATTTCATGAGGCCACATGCTCTTAAGAGAAAATATGAACAATGTAATATAGAATCAGGAAGAACTGCCTACACACAAATAAGGCAAAGTACCTGAGGACTACTGCTGATCATAATTTGAATAAGTATTCACAATTTGAATACAGCCCTATTGTGGACAAAAGTCAACATAACTATCATTAAAAGGACACAGAAAAAGAGTTTATCATTGGCTTGGACAGTACATGATCTTCCTCAATTCTTTCCATTAGTCAGATGTTTAAAAAAGATATGCTTCAGAGAAAAACCAAGATGGAAAAATCAGATGGAAAAGCGGTGATTTTGAAGAAAAGTTTGAAAATGAAGAATAACACAATTATTAATACTGAACTCCATGGAGAGATTTTTGAATAGATACCCTAAAGAGCTGATGTATCTCAATGCCCACAGATGACTGACCAAGAGGCTAATAAACCCTCAAAGTTTTCTGCTGTGGTGTTTTTGTTATTGTTGTTTTTCACATGAGAGGAATTTCTTGACTGTCCTGGTGAAAAGTTACTGGCATGGGCAACTGAGGGAGACCGAGTATGTTAAATCACAGACAGTCTCTTATTCTTCAGGTTGTCTACTTAGCCATGATCACCTGATCACATCACAGAATTTACCTAAAGCTTGAATTAGTTATCCAAAACTTAAATCAGTTATTCACCATTTCGAAATCCTGCAGTGCCATGCTGCTCCCACACACTACTCTCTCAGCAACATTCAAATGTCCTGGATCTGGCACTAAGGCCCCAACAAACTACCCTGGCTTCATCTCCCCACAATCCTGAACACACCAGCAAACCAGACATCACACTTTTTCATTTCCTAAATATTCCTTATGCTTTCCTATGTCCACCATTCCCTTGCTTCTTCTCTCCTTAATTTGACTAGTTGCAATCTACCCTTTCACTTATTAAATTTTTTCATTTAATACTTATGTCTCATCTCTGTATCATTCCACCTGCTATGTGCTGGAATTGTGTCACTCAAAAACATGTGTTGAAGTCCTAATCCCCAGTGTCACAGAATGTGACCTAATTTGGAAATAGGGTCACTGCAGATGTAATTATGACCAGAGTAGGGCAGGTCCTAAATCCAAAATGACTTATTCTTTTTCCTTTTTTTAATTTTTAAATTTTTTATTAAGGTATTATTGATATACTCTTCTGAAGGTTTCACATGAAAAAACAATGTGGTTACTACATTTACCCATATTATCAAGTCCCCACCCATACACCATGACAGTCACTGTCCATCAGTGTAGTAAGATGCCACAGATTCACTATTTGCCTTCTCTGTGCTACACTGCTTCCCCCGTGACCCCTCACACCATGTGTACTAAACATAATACCCCTCAATCCCCTTCCTCTCCCTCCCCACCCACCCTCCCACACCCCTCCCCTTTGGTAACTGCTAGTCCCTTCTTGGAGTCTGTGAGTCTGCTGCTGTTTTGTTCCTTCAGTTTTGCTTCATTGTTATACTCCACAAATGAGGGAAATCATTGGGTACTTGTCTTTCTCCACCTGGCTTATTTCACTGAGCATAATATCCTCTAACTCCATCCATGTTGTTGCAAATTGTAGGATTTGTTTCTATCTTATGGCTGAATAGTATTCCATTGTGTATATGTACCACATCTTCTTTATACATTCATCTACTGATGGACACTTAGGTTGCTTCCATATCTTGGCTATTGTAAATAGTGCTGCAATAAACATGGGGTGCATATGTTTTTTTTTGAATCTGAGAACTTGTATTCTTTGGGTAAATTCCAAGGAATGGGATTTCCCAGGTGAAAAGATATTTCTACTTTTAGTTTTTTGAGGAACCTCCATACTGCTTTCCACAATGGTTGAACTAGCTTACATTCCCACCAGCAGTGTAGGAGGGTTCCCCTTTTCTCTGCATCCTCATAAGCACTTGTTGTTCTTAGTCTTTTGGATGCTAGCCATCCTTACTGGTGTGAGGTGATATCTCATTGTGGTTTTAATTTGCATTTCCCTGATGATTAGTGATGTGGAGCATCTTTTCATGTGTCTGTTGGCCATCTGAATTTCTTCTTTGGAGAACTGTCTCTTCATATCCTCCACCCATTTTTTAACAGGGTTATTTGCTTTTTGGGTGTTGAGGCATGTGAGTTCTTTATATATTGGATGTTAGCCCCTTGTCGGATATGTCATTTACAAATATATTCTCTCATACTGTAGGATGCCTTTTTGTTCTAATGATGGTGTCCTTTGCTGTACAGAAGCTTTTTAGTTTGATGTACTCTCATGTGTTCATTTTTGCTTTTGTTTCCCTTGCTTGAGGAGATGCATTCAGCAAGAAGTTGCTCATGTTTATTTTCAGGAGATTTTTGCCTATGTTGTCTTCTAAGGGTTTTATGGTTTCAGGACTTACATTCAGGTGTTTGATCCATTTCGAGTTTACTTTTGTGTATGGGGTTAAACAATAATCCAGTTTCATTCTCTTGCATGTCGCTGTCCAGTTTTGCCAACACCAGTTGTTGAAGAGGCTGTCATTTCCCCATTGTATGTCCATGGCTCCTTTATCGTATATTAATTGATCATATATGCCTTGGGCTTATATCTGGGCTCTCTAGTCTGTTCCATTGGTCTATGGGTCTGTTCTTGAGCCAGTACCAAATTGTCTTGAATACTATGGCTTTGGAGTAGAGCTTGAAGTTGGGGAGCGTAATCCCCCCAGCTTTATTCTTCCTTCTCAGGATTGCTTTAGCTATTCAGGGTCTTTTTTGGTTCCATATGAATTTTAGAATGATTTGCTCTAGTTCATTGAAGAATGCTGTTGGTATTTTTACAGGAATTGCCTTGAATCTGTAAATTGATTCAGGCAGGATGGCCATTTTGACAATATCAATTCTTCCTAGCCATGAGCATGGGATGTGTTTCCATTTATTAGTATCTTCTTTAATTTCTCTCATGAGTGTCTTGTAGTTTTCAGAGTATAGGTCTTCACTTCCTTGGTTAGGTTTATTCCTAGGTATTTTATTCTTTCTGGTCCAATTGTGAATGGAATTGTTTTTCTGATTTCTCTCTCTGCTAGTTCATTGTTAGTGTATAGGAATGCCACAGATTTCTGCATATTAATTTTGTATCCTGCAACTGCTGAATTCACATATTAGATCTAGTAGTTTTGGAGTGGATTCGTTAGGGTTTTTTATGTACATTATCATGCAAAACGACTTGTTCTTATAAGAGGGAAATTTGGATACAGATACAGACAAACTTAGAACACCAGGTCACAATAGAGGCAGAGATTAGAATGATGCATCTGCAAACCAAGAGAGACAAGGAAGGATTCTATCCAAAGTCTCAGAGGGAACATGGCCCTGCTGACACCTTAAATTCAGGTTCTACCCTCAATAACTGTAAGAGAATAGATTTTTGTTTTAAGTCATCCAGTTTGTGGCAGTTTGTTACAGAAGCCCTCATAACTAATACACCACCTTTTCCATGAAGCCTTCTCTGATCATGTAAGTAGGAGTGACTGCTCTTTCTCTTCTGAACTTCCGTAGCACTTACTGTCTCATTTAAAACATTTATACTCCTACCACCCTCACTTTTCACTTCTCCAGATGAATTAGCTTCCTGGAAAGTAGAAACTATTCATCAACTGTATATACCTCTCAACATTAGTAGGCAGTCAATATATACTATCATAATCACATTTTTTCTCCACACTTAATTATTCTGATCTCAATGCTTCTGAATGAGTCATCCCCACATATGCTGAAGAGTAAAACACAATCTAAAAGAACTCAGATGGAAGCTCATCTTCTTTAGGAAGCACTCTAAAAGAACTCAGATGGAAGCTCATCTTCTTTAGGAAGCATTTCTGGATTCAAATTTATTCTAGTTATATCAATATATTCCACATTGATATGTACATGCATGTATATGCATATACTGCTATAAGCTAATGGCAAAGAATGTTTAACAAACCCATTATTTAGGGTCTTTGATCTGTCTCTTAATAAGTTTAGTTAGATACTTGTTTACTTAAAATCTTCCCACTTCTATTGACATTTGTAGTTAACCACAGTGTCTTTGAATTTTTCCAAATGTTTGAATTTTTTAAGTCTGTATTTTATAGAAGGGACAGTCTTGCTTCAATGTGACATTTAAAATTACAGCAAGGGACTCAACCTAATGAGCAATATCCCTTAGTAAAATCCCAAACAGGAATCTGATTCACAAATTTGCAACTACATTTGACTTGTGAACTCAGGTTTGAACTGTGAAGGTCCACCTATATGTGGATTTTTGTGCAATAAACACAATTTTCTTCTCTCTAGCTTACTTTATTGTAGGAATACAGTATATAATACATATAATACAAAATATGTGTTAATCTACTGTTCATGTTATCAGTAAGGCTTCTGGTCAACAGTAGGTTATTAGTAGTTAAGTTTTGGGGGAGTCAAAAGTCAACCCCGCAGGGAGTCAGCACCCCTAACCTTTGTGTTGTTCAAGAATCAGCTGTATTTCTTCCTGTGAGAGATTGCTGCTGTCTGGTCTTTAGGAAAGGTATATAAATGGTATTATGGAACTAATATTCAACAGGTTCAATATTAGTAAAGGAACTCATCAATGGGAAGTTTTGTGTCTCTCTCTGCATGTGTGGAGGAGGTGGTAGAGGCTTGCAGCTGGTTAATTCTAAATACAAACCTAAATATCTACTTAATGTATGATACCCTCTGAATCTAGTGATCATTAATATTGTTAACTGGCAGAGATTTTTTCCCCCAGCTTTAGTGAGATATAATTGATAATGACTTATTAACATTTGTAAGTTTAAGGTGTGCACTGAGATGGAGACACATATATACCAAAATAATTACAGCAATAAATTTAGTTAACGCATTCATCCCCTCAAATAATTACCATTTCTTCAGTGTGTGGTGAGAACATTTAAGATCTCTTTTAGTAACTTTCCAGTATATACTACAGTATTGTTAACTACAGTCACCAGGCTGTGCATTGGATCCCAGGACCTTATTCACCTTATAATTAGAAGTTTACCTTTTGACCAACATCTTCCCACTTCCCCTACCCCCAATTCCTGGCAACCACCATTCTACTCTGTTTCTGTGGGTTCAGCTTTTAAACTAACACAGTTGATATTAACTGATCATTAGTATTCTAACTGACATAGAATGTAATTCTTCACAAGTTAAAGAAGATGTGGTTGTGGGCTTTTGTTTTATAGGGTTTATATAAAAAATATGGCTTACCACCAAATTCTAGGACTGTATTACTCCCTCCAACAAAGTCATATTATTCCATTTATGTACACATCTCTCTATATATACACTTCTAGTTGTTTATTAACTCAGTAAATGTTTATTGAGCTCTTGGCAGCTACCTTAAGTCCTTTTAGAATAAGATGAGGTAGAAAAATATTAAAATTTTAAAAATAAATGTGCCAGACAACACAATAGGTAGGCACTGGAACTGAAGGGAGGGAGAAGAGTACACACAGACATAGGACTAGCCCTCAAGAAGCACTAAATCTAGTAAGAAAGGAGAGTGTAAACTAGCTCCATATCTCTCCTTTCTCTCCAAGCTATTCCTATGCTTTACAACCAGGCTTACTCTCCTAATGTACAGATTTCATTACATCACTGTATAGCTAAAAACTCTTGATGACTACCCATTACATAGTCAACTTAAGTCCAAACTTCCCTGCCTGGAACTAAAAAAGATTCAGAACCTTCCATGTTTCGGTTATATCGTATGCAGAGACTAAGAACACCAGCTTTGGAATTAGACTGCTTGGACTCAAATTCTTTCTCCATCAATTGTTAGCTCTCTTCCTCAGTTTCTTTATCCATAAAAAGGGATAATAAGTAGTCCTATCTCACATGGTTGTTGTGAGGATCAAATGAAATACTACCTATAAAATGTCTGGCATGTTATCTGGCAAAAGTATGCCTGCAAAAATGTGAACTACTACTATTATGGCTGTTTTTCTATCTCCATTTCCAACCTTAACTCCAACAGCCCTGTAACAATCCTATTCTCCAGGCAAACTGGACTCTTTACTGTCTCCTAAACACTCATCTCTATGCTCATGCTTTCACTCAGCCTGGAAAATACTGTCTCATCTCCAAGTATTAAGATCCTAACTTAGGATTCTTGGCAGTCCCTCACATAGGCCACCTCTGTCAGGTACCATTCTGTTATCCCAGCTCTGTAATACATTATATAAACCCCACATGACACTTAAGCCCTGTTGATTCATCTTTGTATTCTGCAGAGTTCTAGCCCAATGTACACTATAGGGCTCAATAAATGTTTGATGAATGAATTGCTGTGTTTTCTCTCTCTCATCCAACCACTCTCCTGAAAAACAGCTCCACATCACAAGTAAAATGATTTCTGTAGTATTTCATAAAGCTAGCCAGCTAGTTTTCTTCCACCAATGTGGTAATATCTTAGTTACCCAGCACATAGTAGATGTCTAAATATTCAGTGATTTGAACTGAATTTCATCTCATCTTTAAATTTTGATTATCATTTTATTCATTATGATCAAGTATGACTCAGCCTTAGAAACAGATTTTGGCTGTTACCTGCCCACAAACTCTTCTGTCAATTTTCTGGTCATACTGACTTTATCTCAACATGTCACTGACTGATTTAGGAGAGATAATATTTAAACCTTCAGTACAGTAAGAACCAGAAAATCAAATGCCTACAGGGTGATAAAAGTAAGCAAAGCAAAAGGGTAGTGAGGACTGCAGAAAACTAGGAAACACATCACATCTAATAGAAGCTTCAGCTTCTATCGTATTGATATGGGAAAATATGGGCTTGGTGTTGACAGATCTTCCAGTTTGTCAAGATAAGTCAGAAACTCAGCTGGTTAGTTCCATCACAGCAGGAAATCTAAGGCAGCAGTTAAAACTAAGCAGCAACTCGGAAGCATCTCCTGCAACACTTAGCCTAGCTCTCAACCATTCTGTTTGACCATTCCATCCTTAGCAGTGTGCAATTATTTGACCTGTAAATTAAATTGACAACTGTTTTAAGTGTGTTGAGCCTTTCCTCTGTGTCAGGTGCTGGGAATCATGAATGAACAAACTACCAAATAAGAGATAACATTACTAAGCATTTTCTAGGTGCCACACTCTTCTACAGGTTACATGAATTAGCTCATTTAATCCTCATAACAACCTTACGAGATATAAACTATCATCCTTAGTTTAAAGATGAGGAAACTGAGGCACAAAGAGGTTACACAACTTGTCTAAGGTCACACAATTAGCAAGCAGTGGAGCTGGAATTAGACAGACTCCATCAAAAGCGCACACAACTTGAAAACAAGTGCCTTTCAATAAATAGTGCTGGGATAACTGGTTATACATAGGAAAAAAATGAAACTGGATGCTACCTCACACCACACACAAGAGGCAATTCCAGGTGGATTAGAAAGCTAAACATCAAAGGCAAAACAGTAGAGGCTCAAAAAGATAATATAAGGAATAACTTCAAAATCTTGGGAGTGGAAAAGATTGATAAATTTCACTTTATAAAAATTCAGAACTTCTTAACAAAAGAAGCTTAACAGTAAAAAGAGTAGCAACAAGCTAGGAAATGATATCTTTAATACATACAACCAAATGAGCATTAACAAATGGAAAATATAAAGAAATCTCTTGAAAAAGACAACCCGATTAAAAATGGCAAAACAAGACCCAGCATGGTCTAAGCTGTGGAAACTTGGCACCCCACAGTTGCCACACAGTTGGGCCCCAGAACAGTAACCTTGGCATCACTGACCAATATGAAATATTTAAGGGTTTATGTCATACTGCAAGTACACGGAGCACAGGGGACCCAGACAGAAGGACAAAGCCAAGATGATTATTCTCCATCATACAGGAACTAGATGACAAACCACAAGTTGAATATGCAACACTCAGACACATAGATCAGAGACTGGCAAGCATCTTTGGTAAAGGGCCAGGTGGTAAATATTTTCAGTTCTGTGAGCCATATATGCTATGAAATAATTACTCAACTCTGCCATTGGTAGTGTGACAGCAACCAAAGACAATATGTAAATGATAAGTGTGCCTATGCTGCAATGGACATAGTATACTTACCTAAACAGGTGGTAGGTTAGATTTAACCATGGGCCATAGTTTGCTGGCCCCTGACACAGATGGTTGTAATTTTCCTACACTCTAGGAATACTTTCCTGGTCTTTCTCTGCCTTTATATTTTTAATTTTTTTTATTTTGGTATCATTAATATACAGTCACATGAGCAACACTGTGGTTACTAGATTCCCCCCATTATCAAGTCCCCACCACATACCCCATTACAGTCACTGCCCATCAGCATAGTAAGATGCTATAGAGTCACTACTTGTCTTCTCTGTGTTATACTGCCTTCCCCATGCCCCCTCCCCACGTTATGTGTGCTAATCGAAATGCCCTTACTCCCCTTCTCCCTCCTTCTTATGCACCCCACCCCAGTCCCTTTCCCTTTGGTAACTGTTAGTCCATTCTTGGGTTCTGTGAGTCTGCTGCTGTTTTGTTCCTTCAGTTTTTTCTTTGTTCTTATGCTCCACAGATGAGTGAAATCATTTGGTACTTGTCTTTCTCTGCCTGGCTTATTTCACTGAGCATAATACCTTCTAGCTCCATCCATGCTGTTATAAATGGTAGGATTTGTTTTCTTCTTATGGCTGAATAATATTCCATTGTGTATATGTACCACATCTTCTTTATACATTCATTTACTGATGGACACTTTAGGTTGCTTCCATTTCTTGGCTATTGTAAATAGTGTTGCACTAAACATAGGGGTGCATATGTCTTTTTGAAACTGGGCTGCTGCATTCGTAGGGTAAATTCCTAGGAGTGGAATTCCTGGGTCAAATGGTATTTCTATTTTGAGTTTTTTGAGGAACCTCCATACTGTTATCACATGGTTGAACTAGTTTACATTCCCACCAGCAGTGTTGGAGGGTTCCCCTTTCTCTGCATCCTCGCCAGTATTTGTTGTTCCTAGTCTTTTTTATGTTGGCCATTGTAACTGGTGTGAGGTGATATCTCATTGTGGTTTTAATTTGCATTTCCCTGATAATTAGCGATGTGGAGCATCTTTTCATGTGCCTGTTGGCCATCTGAATTTCTTCTTTGGAGAAGTGTCTGTTCAGCTCCTCTGCCCATTTTTAATTGGCTTATTTGCTTTTTGTTTGTTGAGGTGTGTGAGCTCTTTATATAATTTGGATGTTAACCCCTTGTCGGATATGTCATTTACAAATATATTCTCCCATACTGTAGGATGCCTTTTTGTTCTGCTGATGGTGTCCTTTGCTGTACAGAAGCTTTTTAGTTTGATGTAGTCCCGTTTGTTCATTTTTTTATTTTGTTTCCCTTGCCCGAGGAGATGTGTTCAGGAGAAAGTTGCTCATGTTTATATTCAAGAGATTTTTACTCTTCTAAGAGTTTTATGGTTTCATGACTTACATTCAGGTCTTTGATCCATTTTGAGTTTACTTTTGTGTATGGGGTTAGGCAATAATCCAGTTTCATTCTCTTGCATGTAGCTGTCCAGTTTTGCCAACACCAGTTGTTGAAGAGCTTTCCCTGCCTTTTATGTCTGCTGACACTTAACCTCTGATTTCCTTAAGTAAAAACTACACCACACTTGACAGCTTCACAACGCTTTCCAAAAGTCTACTACTCTACCAAAAAAAGCTTTTATTAGTGACAATTCTCACCTCATTTTCCTTTCACCTTTTTAAAAAAACCTCTTCGACAGCCACCATCCCAAACCAGAAATCTAAAAAATTCTCTCACCATTCACTGTGTCAATTATCAACATCTGAACATTCTAACTGTTCAATGCTTACAGCCTCTAGTTCAGGCCCTCAATACTTCTTCCCTACTCTCCAGTCCACCCTCCTTCCAAAGAACATCCTTATGTCTCCTAAAAATTAAACCTTGTCATACACTTCCCTCCTAAAAAACCCTAAATGTCTCCCTATCAGCTAAGGATTCAGTCCAAACTCCTTGTAAGGTCCTTCACAAACAGGTTGCAAACAACCTTCCCTGTTTCACCTCTGACCACTCTTTCACAAAAACACGCACTATGTATGTTCCAGCCATATTCAGTTATCTCCCCTAAAAATGCCCTGGCAAGCTCCTCTCTCCAACTCTCCATCTGACAAACTCCTCTAACTTTCAGGACACATCTCAAGTGCCACCTCTTCACAAAACTTTCCTGATTCCCAAAGACATGCCTACCTCTGTGTCCTTACAACTTTTGATAACTCTCCTTTGGCATTTACCACCCCAAGCTATCATTGTTGATATGTCCACTTCTCTCATCGGACTATCCAAAGTGAATAGACCCTGCCCTTAAAGACCTTTGAATACTCAAAAGCCTAACCTAATGCTTGACATTTTGCAATAGACATCTTAGTGCACAGTAAACATCTGCTGAATGGAAGGCATTCATGGTGGTAGGAGTAGGGTTTAACCTGGGAACATAAACAGGAATCCACAGAGAGAATTCAAGAAGGGTCTGTGAACTTGCATAGGAAAAAAAATTTACCGCTTTATTTTCACTAACCTCTAAAAGTTACCATTTTCTTCTAATGAGTGTAGGCAACGAACATGCTAATATTAGCAGTATCTGTGACTTTTGTGATACAGAATCACAGGTGTCTTTATATCATATTACAGTTGCTACAGATATCTTAAAGAATTATTTAAACTCATCACTTTATAATTATCAGACTCATCACTAGATCTGAACTCTTAATGTGCTCACAAAGAAGTATATCTGTATCACTATATCACAATTTGCGTACTTTGGTAACTTTATTTCAATAATTGGTTTTCTTTGTCATCCAACATATTTTGTTTTACACAATTAAAAATATTCTGAGAGGAGTTCATAAGCTTCACTAGACGTTCAAGGGGTCCATGGCATAGACGAGGTTAGGCCTTCCTACATTAGAAAGACCCAGAACAAATGAATCATGGTGCTGTATATTGTATTGAATGCACCTTGAAAATCTTATTGCTATGAATATCCTCATAGCCTTTTTGTTGAAAATCCCTTTTGAATACAGGAGCCCTGGAACTACTATATCATGCCTGATCTGCATAGTTTCTCTCAGAACTCTTTCATAGCTCATGTGAACTTTGAACTCTTCTCTGTCACGATCAAACTTCAAATAAAGTTTGACTATGATAAAGATTCTAGGTCACTACCATTCTTGGCTGTTATCTTTTTAGGCTTTTTGTGTTCCTTTGCTATAAACACCTAGAAGGTGCATCTCTTAAAACTTTATAAAGCTACAAGTCAAAAGGATCCTGAAGATAACTTCTTTGCACAAATGAAGGTAGGCTAGAAATGATCAAATGGCTGGTTACCTATACTGTTTTGTATCCCCCTCAGTCTGTGTACTGACAAACTCATTACAAAAACAAAATAAACAGTTCTTTGATATATGTTGCCATGCTTGTCTTCTCCCAGCTAGCAAATTCCTCTAAGGCAGTGTGCTGAATGGGGAGGGAGCAGGCCCTAGTTCCAGTACCCCTCTGCTACCAACTTCTAAGATCTTGAGAAGTCAACTTTACCTTTCTATGTCTAAGCTAAAATCACTACATGATCTTAAATTATTACGTGATCTCTAAAACTCTTGCAGTTTTTACACATTCACTCTTCTCTACACTTTTTACTTGTTTCTGATGACCTCCCCAGGTGACCCTGCTCTTAAAAACAGTGGGTTGTCCCTTTCTTGGGAAGACACCTTGGGTCACCGCCCACAAACAGCCCGGTCCCTCCTTTTAAAGAAACACACAAACTCACTAAGTTGATGAAGGCTCTCTCTTCTTGCCAACCAGCTTTCCACTCTCTGCACCCCATTTGCTGGTCAGCTCCTGCTTTCAAACCTCAGTCTCCCTTTTCCTTCTTCCTCATCAAAGCCCTCCTTTTTTTTTTTTTGTTACTCTACCTAACAGGGAGTGGAGGATTCTGGGGGCGCATATGTACTCAGTCTATTGGGAGTTATACAGACTTGAATTCAGCCCTGCACCTCTTAGGACTGCCACAGTCTGATACCCGCGTCAGTACCCTTTCTAATCAACAACCCCCCCACCCCAAAGAATTGTCCCGGCCCTGACAGCCTGAGCTCGGACCCCACGCCCCGCCGGGTCCTACCTGCCCTAGGATTCCGAACACCGCCCATTGCCTTGCCTAGCCCCAAGCCCTGGAACCCTAGCCCCGCGCACCCCGACCCGGCTCCGTTCGCACCCAGTGTCCCCTCTCCGCGACCCCGGCCACGACCCCATGTCCGGCTCCCGGCACTTCCTCGGGCCTGGAGCGCCACCCCGTGCAGACCCCGGCCGACCCGGCACTCCCTCGGCTCCCCAAACCCCGTGTCCCGCACCCTCCCCAACCCCAGCCGACCCCACTCCCTGCAGTGCCCCCGCCCGCAGGCCCGGGGCCCGCTCCCCAACATGGCGACGGGGACACGAGCGCGGCGGGCGGGGCGGCTCCGGGCCAGGCCCGCACAGGGGCCGTGCTCCACGGCCGGCCGGCGCCATTTTCCAGCGCCGGGCCCGGGCGGCGCCTCCTTCCCGTGGAGCCAGCCGGGCTGGGACCCGGACGCTCAGCGGGACCCCCCCTACGGCCCCGCGTCGCCGTCATCTCACCTGAGCGCGGCCCCAGCCCTCGCGGGCGGGCCTTGGAGCACTGGCCCGGGCCGTGCGTGCCCGCGACCCTCCGTGTGTCTGCCCGTCCGTCCTCACGTGCACCCGTCTGTCCGGCCGTCGGCGCCCGGCCGCCAGCAGCCCGACCCGGCAGGGCCTCAGGGAGCCGGCGGGGAGGGGGATGGGCCGGACCGGGCCGGGGAGGGAGGGGGAGGGAGGGAGAAAGGGAGGGAGCGCGGGAGGGGGCGGGGCGGGGCGGACGGGGGCGGGCCCCAGCCACGTGACAGAACGTCCCCGGGAGCGCGAGGGGGAGCGTGTGCCCGTTCACTTGGGTGCAGTGCTTAGTACCGGGGTGTGATGGCTCTCCTGTCTCCTGGCGCTGTAGTATTGCCTGTGACTCCAGCCTCCACTTGAGTCACTGCACACAGCCTTATAGGAACCGTCTGGTGGAGTGTCCTTGGGCAAGTCAACTCTCTAATCCTCAGTCTTTGCAAAGAGGAAATGAGGGAAGCCATGGAAAGCACTTGGCACAGGGCCTGACAGCGAATCTAATAACGTTAACGGTGATAAAGATAACCTTTAGCTTTTACTATTATTTGCTTGTAAGTTCCTCTCTACTTTTTCTGTATGATCACCCTACCAAGCTCAGTAGGTGAAAGGCGGTGTGGCCTCACCTCTATCCCAAAATGTAGGGAGGCCTCCCCTGCACTGGACTTACCGGGCTGAATTCAGACAGGCTCCGTTTTTGATAGCTGTGTGATTTTCTTTGCCTCTGAACCTCAACTTCCTCATCTGTAAAATGGGAATAAATGTCTGTTATGAGCATCACAGAAGATAGAAGAGGAGCAGTTGGATTGTAAACTGCACAATTCAGGCATATCTGGTCTCATCTAAGAAAAGGATTCAGGAGTCCTTTTAGTCCACAAATGATTATTGAGCACCTACCATGGCTTGGACTGGTGCAGTAGTCCAAGGCCTTTTCACATCCTCCCTGGTTTCCCTCCAATCTGTTCTGCACCCTACTGTCAGAGTAAGGTTTCTAAGTAAGACATTTGATCATGTCTCTTCCTTATTTAAAACTATCTGACGGCTCCACTTGCCCTTTAGATAAAGGTCAAATAAATGTCTTACTGTTGCCCATCCCACATCTCCAGACTTATCTCAGGGCCCTCTTCCCCTCTCTGGAGCTGTAACTACACTAAACTTCACACATTGTACTTCCTCCCTTCTCAGGCCCCTTGCATATGCTGATCCTTCCACCTGAAATGCTCTCCTACCTTAGATAACCCATCAGCCTTCAGATACCAGCTGGAACATCACCACCCAAAGGACACCTTCCCTGATCATTAGCCAGACAGGTTCTCTTACTTGTCTCTAGGATAACACTAGATTGTTTATTTCATGTCTTCAACACTAGACAGTGGACTCCATGAGGGAGACTTTATCCATCTTGTTTATGGCTATCTCCTCAAAACATAGCACTGCCTAGCACGGTGTGTGTGAATCGGGAGAGTGCGCGGTGCACCGTGCTGGACGCTGGGCCAAAGATGTCAGAGAAAAATAAAGAGAACCACAGGCGGCCACAAGGGGGCGCCTCAGACCCTAGCGACTATGGAATTAGCAGCAAAAGGGTATTTGCAAGAGCTTCAAACATTTTTTTTAAACCTTTTCTTTTAACTTTTAAAAAGTGAGGTATAATTTACATACCGCAAAATGAAAGCATCTTAAGTATATACCTAATACATTTTACCTACGTTCCCCTGTTACTGCCACCCAAGTCAAGTTACAGAACTATCAACCCAGAAAGTTCCTTTTTGTCACCTCCTCTGTCTCCTTTCAGTCAATACTTGCTCCCCTTGAGGTAAACACTACTCCGACCATAGATTAATTTTGACAGTTGTTGAACTTCATATAAAAATACAAGCATATACTCTTTTACGTTAGACTAGAAATCTGACATAGCCAAGCAGTGACTCTTGGATAATGATACAGTTAATGAATTACGTGATTAATCTGAAAGACTTAATGAGAAACTGGTTATTTCATTCTGCAGAGACCAAGGATCCTGCCAGAAGGCAACCCAGGGGCTACGATGACATTATCCACACACCTCCACGTCCCACAAAAATTTATAGAGGTAAGAAAGCTCTGAAAGATTCTAGATGTTCAACAACAAAAATCCAATTTAAAAATGGGCAAAAGACTTGAATACACATTCTCCAAAGACATACAAATGGCCAATAAACTAAGCACATGAAAAGACATTCCACATCACTAGTCATCAGGGCAATGCAAATCAAAACCACAGGGCAATGCAAAACAAAATCACAAGTACACAAGTATTGGTGAGGATGTGGAGAAATTGGAACACTTATGCATTGCTGGTGGCAATGTAAATGATTCATCAACTGTGGAAAACAGTTTAGAGATTCCTCAAAAAGTTAACACAGAATTACCATCTGATTCAGCTATTCCACTTCTGGAATTTACCCAAAAAAAGTAGAAGCAGGGACTTGAACCGATATTTATACACCTTTGTTCATAGCAGCATTATTCACTAGTCAAAAGGTGGAAGCAACCCAAGTGTCTATCAGATGATTAGATAAACAAAACGTGGTATATACATACAATGGAACATCATTCAGCCCTAAAAAGGAAGGAAATTTAGACATACGCTACAACATGGGTGAATCTTGAAGGCATTACACTAAGTGAAATAAGACAGTCACAAAAGGACAAATATGAGTCCTCTCACTGGAAATTCCTAGAGTAGTCAGAATCATGGAAACAAAGTAGAACAGTGATTGTTAAGAACTGGAAGAATGGGGGAATGGAGACTTACTGTTTAATGGTGCAGAGTTTCAGTTGGGGAAGCTGATAGAGTTCTGGAGGTGGATGGTGGTCATAGTTGCACAACGATGTGAATGTACTTAATCCCACAGAGCTGTACACTCAACAATGGCTAAAATGGCAACGTTTATTTTATATGCATTTTACTTCAATGTTTTAAAAATGACAGAACCTGAGCCACTATCATTTTTTTAAACTTGTTATCCATGTCCTTAAACCGAAGGTTGAAGGTTTTCCTGGGATTAGCAAGGATGCAGGGAATTAGGAGCCAGGGACCTACTTGAGCACCTACATATCCTACAGGTGAAAAGAGCAAAAGCATGGGCAACATAAATATTTGTTGCCCACAGGAAGGCAGCAAAGGAACAGAAACAGGCCATGAACTGGCATTGAGCATAGCATAGTGATTACAAGACTGGACTCTGAAGCCCAAATACCCAAATTCAGATTCTAGGTTTGCCACTTACTAGCTATGTGACCTTGGGCAAATCTAACCTTCTTGTTAGACTGATGAGGCAGCTGGAACAAAAAGTGAAAAATGACTTGTCCAACAGGGTCCAAAGTATTTTCTCTTTTATTTGTTTGTTTTTGATCCTTTCATGTTTTTTATTTTTCTTTGTATCCCTAATAACCTGTAAGCTCCCCAAAGAAGGTACTTTTGTAATATCATCACTTATAATTTAACTTTTTGGTGCTTCAGTTGCCTCTTCTGCAAGATACAGATAATAAAAGCACCTTACAGATGAAGAATAAAGGGATAAAATGAATTAATAAATATAAAATATTTAGAAGAGTGACTAGCACTTATGATGGCCTCAGCAAACAGCAGATTAACAGAGGCTGCTGAAGAGGTTATCAGGCTGTTTCACAGGATGTTTTGAGCAAGAAAAGCAGTCCTAAGACATTCAGGATCTTCTGGATTCAGACTTGAGGAAAGAAAAAGCAAATCAATTTTTCTTTGATATGAACAATTTTGTTAGCATTTATTTGAACTTCTACTTTGATATGTTTGTCCAAGTGAGTTTAAGCATTGTGATGGTGAGGTTGATAGTGACTACTTGAACCATGTCTTTAAGAACAACATCAAATAGGAAAAAGTGAAAGAATGAGCATCAACATTCTCCTGTACGCAGGGCTCATCCTAACAGAGCCAAATGACAAAGGGACCACATTTAGTTGGGCAAGTTGGATGCTGCAGGGCGACATCACATCTAAGAGGTTACTATCACTGATAGACATTGTAATTTATAACTTCATTGTGATAATTTATCAGTAGATGGCAATAAAGTGCCTTGTTATTACAAAATAAGCTCAATACTTTTCAGACAATAGGAAATAAAGTGCCTTGAAGAAGGGTCACTTATACTTTGCATAAAGGCTTAAAATGGGCAAGAAATGGCTTGCTCTTAAGGAAAAAAGATTGAAAAACAAACAGTGATAACTACACAATTGAAAAAAAATTGAACAGTATCAAGAAGTGACAAAGGAGAAATATTCTTAGGACTTAACTGTTTTCAAGAATATTCTGAAATATTAAAACTTTTTATTTGAGTATAACACAGAGACATAAAAATACACAAATCACAAGTATTCACCAGCATGAAATTTCACCAAGTGAATACAAATGTCTAACCAACATCCAAATCAAGAAAGAGAACATCACCAGCCCTATAAAAGCCCCTTCATCCTTTTTCAGTCATTACCCACGCTCCTGAGGGTAAACAGTATCCTGACTTCTAACTCCATAGATTAGGCTCTCCAGATGTTAAATTTTATATAAACAGAATCATATAGAATGTACCCTTTTGTGCCTGAATTTTTTTGCTCAATTTTATGTTTTTGAGATTCATCTATGTTGTTGCATGTCACCGTCATTTGTTCCTTTTCATTGCTGCATAGTATTTCATTATTTGAATATATTACGATTTATCCATTCTTTTGATGATGAGCCTTTCAATTTCCATTTGAGGTCTATTTTTAATAGTAGTACTATGAACATTCTTGTACATGTCTTTGTATGAACATGTCTACAATTTTCTGCTGGATACATACCTAGGACTAGGACTGGTAGGTCACAGAGCTTGCATGTGTTCAGCTCTTGTTGATACTGCCTATTTTTTAAAATTAAGGTATTATTGATATACACTCTTATGAAGGTTTCACATGAAAAAACAATGTGGTTACAACATTTAACCATATTTTCAAGTCCCCACCCATACTCCAATGCAGTCACTGTCCTTGGGTGTAGTAAGATGCTACAGATTCACTATTTGCCTTCTCTGTGCTTCACTGCTTTCCCCGTGATCACCCACACTATGTGTACTAAACAAAATACCCCTCAAACCCCTTCACCCACCGTCCCCACCCACCCTCCCACAACCTTCCCCTTTGTTAACCACTAGTTCCTTCTTGGAGTCTCTGAGTCTGCTGCTATTTTGTTCCTTCAGTTTTGCTTCGTTGTTATACTCCACAAATGAGGGAAATCATTTGCACTTGTCTTTCTACACCTGGCTTATTTCACTGAGCATAATATCCCCCAGCTCCATGCATGTTGTTGCAAATGGTAGGATTTGTTTCTTTCTTATGGCTGAATAGTATGGTGGTGTATATGTACCACACCTTTATCCATTCATCTACTGATGGACGCTTAGGTTGCTTCCATATCTTGGCTATTGTAAAAAGTGCTGCAATACACATAGGGGTGCATATGTCTTTTTGAATCTGAGAACTTCTATTCTTTGGGTAAATTCCAAGGAGTGGGATTCCCAGGTCAAATGGTATTTCTATTTTTAGTTTTTTGAGGAACCTCCATATTGCTTTCCACAATGGTTGAACTAGCTTACATTCCCACAAGCAGTGTAGGAGGGTTCCCCTTTCTCCACATCCTTGCCAGCATTTGTTGTTCTTAGTCTTTCGGATGGTGGCCATCCTTACTGGTGTGAGGTGATATCTCACTGTGGTTTAAATTTGCATTTCCCTGATGATTAGTGATGTGGAGCATCTTTTCATGTGTCTGTTGGCCATCTGAATTTCTTCTTTGGAGAACTGTCTCTTCATATCCTCTGCCCATTTCTTAATCGAGTTATTTGCTTTCTCCGTGTTGTGGCGTGTAAGTTCTTTATATATTTTGAATGTTAACCCCTTGTTGGATATGTCATTTACAAATATATTTTCCCATACTGTAGGATGCCTTTTTGTTTTGTTGATGGTGTCCTTTGCTGTACAGAAACTTTTTAGTTTGATGTAGTACCATGAGTTCATTTTTGCTTTTGTTCCCTTGCTCAAGGAGATGCGTTCAGGAAGAAGTTGATCATGCTTATATTCAGGAGATGTTTGCCTATGTTGCTTTCTAAGAGTTTTATGGTTTCCTGACTTACATTGAGGTCCTTGATCCATTTCGAGTTTACTTTTGTGTATGGGGTTAAACAATAATCCAGTTTCATTCTCTTGCATGTAACTGTCCAGTTTTGCCAACACAAGCTGTTGAAGAGGCTGTCATGTCCCCATTGTATGTCCATGGCTCCTTTATCATATATTAACTGACCATATTATATGCTTGTGTTTATATCAGGGCTCTCTAGTCTGTTACATTGGTCTATGGGTCTGTTCTTGTGTCAGTACCAAATTGACTTGAGTACAGTGGCTTTGTAGTACAGCTTGACATTGGGGTGCATAATCCCCCCAGCTTTATTCTTCCTTCTCAGGATTGCTTTGGCTATTTGGGGTCTTTTTTGGTTCCATATGAACTTTAGAATGATTTTCTCTAGTTCATTGAAGAATGCTGTTGGTATTTTGATAGGAATTGCATTGAATCTGTAGATTGCTTTAGGCAGGTTGGCCATTTTGACAATATGAATTTCTTCCTATCCATGAGCATGGGATATGTTTCCATTTATGGGTATCTTCTCTAATTTCTCTCATCAGTGTCTTGTAGTTTTCAGAGTATAGGTCTTTCACTTCCTTGGTTAGGTGTATTTCTAGGTATTTTATTCTTTTTGATGCAACTGTGAATGAAGTGTTTTCCTGATTTCTCTCTTTGCTAGTTCATTGTTAGTGTACAGAAATGTCACAGATTTCTGCGTATTAATTTTGTATCCCACAACTTTGCTGAATTCAGATATTAGATCTAGTAGTTTTGGAGTAGATTCTTTAGGGTTTTTTATGTAAAATATCATGTCATCAGCAAACAGGAAAAGTTTAACTTCTTCCTTGACAATCAGGATGCATGTTATTTCTTTGTGTGGTTTGATTGCCATGGCTAGGACTTGCAGTACTATGTTGAATAGAAGTGGGGAGAGTGGGCATCCTTGTCTTGTTCCTGAATTAAAGGGAAAACTTTTAGCTTCTCGCCGTTAAGTATAATGTTGGCTGTGGGTTTGTCATATATGGCCTTTATTATGTTGAGGTACTTGCCCTCTATACCCATTTTGTTGAGAGTTTTTTTGATGAATGGATGTTGAATTTTGTCAAATGCTTTTTCAGCATCTATGAAGATGTTCATGTGGTTTTTTTAAAATATAATTTATTTTATCATTAATTTACAATTACATGTGCAATATTACGATTATTAAACTACCCCTTCATCAGGTCCCCCCCACCAACCCCATTACAGTCACTGTCCATCAGCGTAGTGAGATGCTATAGAATCACTACTTGTCTTCTCTGAGTTGTACTGCCCTCCCCGTGCCCCCCCAACATTACATCTGCTAATCGTAATGCCCCTTTTTCCCTCTTATCCCTCCCTTCCCGCCCATTTTCCCCAGTCCCTTTCCCTTTGGTAACTATTAGTCCGTTCTTGGGTTCTGTGAGTCTGCTGCTGTTTTGTTCCTTCAGTATTTTTTCTTTGTTCTTATACTCCACATATGAGTGAAATCATTTGATACTTGTCTTTTTCGGCTTGGCTTATTTCACTGAGCATAATACCCTCTAGCTCCATCCATGTTGTTGCAAATGGTAGGATTTGTTTTCTTCTTATGGCTGAATAATATTCCATTGTGTATATGTACCACATCTTCTTTATCCATTCATCTACTGATGGACACTTAGGTTGCTTCCATTTCTTGGCTATTGTAAATAGTGCTGCAATAAACATAGGGATGCATCTGTCCTTTTCAAATTGGGCTGCTGCATTCTTAGGGTAAATTCCTAGGAGTGGAATTCCTGGGTCAAATGGTATTTCTATTTTGAGTTTTTTGAGGAACCTCCATACTGCTTTCCACAATGGTTGAACTAATTTGCAGTCCCACCAGCAGTGTAGGAGGTTCCCTTTTCTCCACATCCTCGCCAACATTTGTTGTTGTTTGTGTTTTGGATGTTGGCCATCCTCACTGATGTGAGGTGATATCTCATTGTGGTTTTAATCTGCATTTCTCTGATGATTATTGATGCGGAGCACCTTTTCATGTGCCTGTTGGCCATATGAATTTCTTCTTTAGAGAAGTGTCTATTCATGTCCTCTGCCCATTTCTTAATTGGATTATTTGCTTTCTGTTTGTTAAGGTACATGAGTTCTTTATATATTTTGGATGTCAACCCTTTATCAGATACGTTTTTATGAATATATTCTCCCATACTGTAGGATGTCTTTTTGTTCTACTGATGGTGTCCTTTGCTGTACAGAAGCTTTTCAGCTTGATATAGTCCCACTTGTTCATTTTTGCTTTTGTTTCCCTTGCCCGAGGAGATATATTCATGAAGAAGTTGCTCATGTTTATGTCCAAGAGATTTTT
>JAVSCE010001072.1:0-12257 GCA_032199065.1 Smutsia gigantea | reverse complement strand
CCCCTGTTTTATTCCTCCTTCTCAGGATTGCTTTGGCTATTCGGGGTCTTTTGTGATTCCATATGAATTTTAGAATTATTTGTTCCAGTTCATTGAAGAAAGCTGTTGGTAGTTTGATAGGATTGCATTGAATCTGTAGATTGCTTTAGGTAGTATAGCCATTTTGACAATATTGATTCTTCCTAGCCAAGAGCATGGGATGCATTTCCATTTGTTAGTGTCCTCTTTAATTTCTCTTAGGAGTGTCTTGTAGTTTCAGAGTACAGGTCTTTCACTTCCTTCGTTAGGTTTATTCCTAGGTATTTTATTCTTTTTGATGCAATTGTGAATGGAATTGTTTTCTGATTTCTCTTTCTGTTAGTTCATCATTAGTGTATAGGAAAGCAACAGATTTCTGTGTGTTAATTTTGCATCCTGCAACTTTGCTGAATTCAGATATTAGTTCTAGTAGTTTTGGAATGGAATCTTTCAGGTTTTTTATGTACAGTATCATGTCATCTGCAAATAGTGACAATCTGACTTCTTCTTTACCAATCTGGATGCCTTGTATGTCTTTGTTTTGTCTGATTGCTGTAGCTAGGACCTCCAGTACTATGTTGAATAACAGTGGAGAGAGTGGGCATCCTTGTCTTGTTCCGTATCTTAGATGAAAAGCGTTCAGCGTCTCGCCGTTAAGTATGATGTTAGCTGTGGGTTTGTCATATATAGCCTTTATGATGTTGAGGTACTTGCCCTCTATACCCATTTTGTTGAGAGTTTTAATCATGTATGGATGCTGAATTTTGTCAAATGCTTTTTCAGCATCTATGGAGATGATCATGTGATTTTTGTTCTTCTTTTTGTTGATGTGGTGGATGATGTTGATAGATTTTCGAATGTTGTACCATCCTTGCATCCCTGGGATGAATCCCACTTGATCATGGTGTATGATCCTCTTGATGTATTTTTGAATTCAGTTTGCTAATATTTTGTTGAGTATTTTGCATCTACATTCATCAGGGATATTGGTCTGTAATTTTCTTTTTTGGTGAGGTCTTTGCCTGGTTTTGGTATTAGAGTGATGCTGGCTTCATAGAATGAGTTTGGAAGTATTCCCTCCTCTTCTATTTTTGGAAAACTTTAAGGAGAATCGGTGTTATTTCTTCTCTATATGTCTGGTAGAATTCAGAGGTGAATCCATCAGGCCCAGGGGTTTTGTTCTTGGGTAGTTTTTGATTACCAATTCGATTTCGTCACTGGTGATTGGTCTGTTTAGTTTTTCTGTTTCTTGCTTGGTCAGTCTTGGAAGGTTGTATTTTTCTAAGTTGTCCATTTCTTCTATGTTTTCCAGCTTGTTAGCATATAGATTCTCATAATATTCTCTTATGATTCTTTGTATTTCTGTGGGGTCTGTCGTGATTTTCCTTTCTCATTTCTGATTGTGTTTATGTGTGTAGATTCTCTTTTCCTCTTAATGAGTCTGGCTAGGGGTTTATCTATTTTGTTTATTTTTCAAAGAACCAGCTCTTGGTTTCATTGATTTTTTTCTATTGTTTTATTCTTCTCAGTTTTATTTATTTCTTCTCTAATCTTTATTATGTCCCTCCTTCTGGTGACTTTGGGCCTCATTTGTTCTTCTTTTTCCAATTTCAGTAATTGTGTCTTTGGACTATTCATTTGGGAATGTTCTTCCTTCTTTAAGTAGGCCTGGATTGCAATATACTTTCCTCTTAGAACTGCCTTTGCTGCGTCCCACAGAAGTTGTGGCTTTGTGTTATTGTTGTCATTAGTCTCCATATATTCTTTGATTTCTGTTTTGATTTGATCGTTAACCCATTGATTAATTAGGAAAGTGTTGTTAAGTCTCCATGTATTTGTGAGCCTTTTTGATTTCTTTCTAAAATTTATTTCTAGTTTTATACCTTGGTGATCTGAGAAGTTGGTTGGTAGGATTTCAATATTTTTGAAATTACTGAGGTTCTTTTTGTGGCCTAGTATGTGGTCTATTCTGAAAAATGTTCCATGTGCACTTGAGAAGAATGTGTATCCTGTTGCTTTTGGGTGTAGAGTTCTGTAGATGTCTGTTAGGTCCATCTGTTCTAGTGTGTTGTTCAGTGCCTCTGTGTCTTTACTTATTTTCTGTCTGGTTGATCTGTTCTTTGGAGTGAGTGGTGTGTTGAAGTCTCCTAAGATGAATGCATTGCTGTCTATTTCCTCCTTTAATTCTGTTATTATTTGTCTCACATATGCTGGCGCTCCTGTGTTGGGTGCATATATATTTATAATGGTTATATCTTCTTGTTGGACTGACCCCTTTATCATTATGTAATGTCCTCCGTTATCTTTTGCTACTTTCTTCGTTTTGAAGTCTATTTTGTCTGATACAAGTACTGCAACACCTGCTTTTTTCTCTTTGTTGTTTGCATGAAATATCTTTTTTCATCCCTTCACTTTTAGTCTGTGTATATCTTTGGATTTGAGGTGAGTTTCTTGTAGGCAGCATATAGATAGGTCTTGCTTTTTTATCCATTCTGTTACTCTGTGTCTTTTGATTGGTGCATTCAGTCCATTTACATTTAGGGTGATTATTGATAGGTATGTACTTATTACCATTGCTGGCTTTAGATTCGTGGTTACCAAGGGTTCAAGGGTTGCTTCTTTACTATCTAACAATCTAACTTAACTTTCTTGTTAAGTTATTGTAAACACAGTCTGATGTTTCTTTCTTTCTCTCCCTTCTTATTCCTCCTCCTCATTCTTTCTATAATAGGTGTTTTATTCTTTGCCTTTAGTTGGTATTTGGATGGTCTGCTTTCTTTGCTATGATTTTTTTTTCCCTCTGGTGACATCTTTTTAGCCTTAGGTGTGCTTCCATCTAGAGCAGTCCATTTAAGATATCCTGTAGTGGTGGTTTATGAGAAGCAAATTCTCTTAACTTTCGTTTATCTGGAAATTGTTTAATCCCTCCATCATATTTAAATGATAATCGTGCTGGATACAATATTCTTGGTTCGAGGCCCTTCTGTTTCATTACGTTAAATATATCATGCCATTCTCTTCTGGCCTGCAAGGTTTCTGTTGAGAAGTCTGATGATAGTCTGATAGGTTTTCCTTTGTAGGTGATCTTTTTTCTCTCTCTAGCTGCCTTTAATACCCTGTCTTTATCTTTGATCTTTGCCATCTTAATTATTATGTGTCTTGGTGTTGTCTTCCTTGGATCCCTTGTGTTGGGAGATCTATGAGCTTCGGTGGACTGCGAGACTACTTCCTTCCCCAGCGAGGGAAAGTTTTCAGCAATTATTTCTTCAAGACACTTTCTATCCCTTTTTCTCTCTCTTCTTCCTCAGGTACTCCTATAATGCGAATATTGTTCCGTTTGGATTGGTCACACAGTTCTCTTAGTATTCTTTCATTCCTAGAAATCCTTTTATCTCTCTGCCTCAGCTGCTCTGTACTCCTGTTCTCTGTTTTCTATTCCATTAACAGTCTCTCGCATCTCATCCATTCTGCTGTTAAGCCCGTCGATCGCTTGTCTGATTTCTGTATTGTCTTTCCTCAGTTCCCTCACTTCCTCCCTCAGCTCTTGCACATTTCTCTGTAGGTCCATCAACATGGTTATGACTTTTATTCTAAATTCTTTTTCAGGGAGGCTGTGCATTTCCATCCCTTCAGACTCCTTCTCTGGGGTTGTCTGGTTGATTTTGGTCTGAACCATATTCCTCTGTCTTTTCATGGCTGTATAATTTGGTCACTGATAGTTGCCACGTATGTCAGCTGGGCTCTTTAAGACTTTAAAAAGAGAAGGAAAAAAAAAGAGAAAAAAAGAAAGAAAGAAAAAAAGAAAGAAAAGAAAAAACAAAAGCAAAACAAAAAAACGAAACAAAAAAAAACAAAAAAATGCCCACCGGACGTAGATTCTGTGGGAATGCTCTAGGTGGCGCTATTGCCCCACTATTCCACAGCTGTGACTGTGCCGCTCCGCAGGGCCCTTTATCGCTCTGGCAGGGGTGGGAACGAGTAGGAGGCTGTTGAACTCAGTGAGAAGTGTTGAGTATGGCTACGCTTCCTCAGTCGCCAGCTAAGGCGTCTGAAACTCCCCAGGACTCCCAGCCTGCTGGTCTGGGTGTGCTGGGGCTATCCGGCTCCTCCGCTGGGCTCCTGTCTCTTTAAGACCGCTGAGGAAAGCGCGCACTTTTTTTTTCCTTCCCGGAGCCGGCTGCAAGCCCCCTGGTGCATTCCCCGCTCAGATCCTGCCCCTCTGTCTCTCCAATCTCCGCTGCACTGCGCAATGTGGGTCAGCGCTCCCCGCGCAGATCACCGGGGCTGGTTACTACTTCGCGGGGTGTACTTCCACTCCCTCCCGGCTCTGAATCCTCTCCTCCTGCCGGTGCGCTGGGGTGGGGGAGGGCTCGGGTCCCGCCGGGTCGCGGCTCCGTATCTTACCCGCCTCTTGGGGTGCCGAGTCCTCTCGGGTGTAGCTGCACGCTATGCGCTTTCCTGTGTATTCTCGTCTCTCTTTTAGGAATAGATGTATTTTCTGTGTTTTCGTAGATAAATATAGTGTTGGGAGGAGATTTCTGCCGCCCTGCTCACACCGCCATCTTCCCGGAAGTTGTTCCATCTGATGTTTCTTTATTTCTCTCCCTTCTTATTCTTCCTCCTCCATTCTTTATATACTAGGTGTTTTATTCTTTGCCTTTAGTTAATATTTGGATGATCTGCTTTCTTTGCCATGATTTTATTTTCTCTAGTGACATCTTTTTAGCCTTAGGGGTTCTTCCTTCTAGAGCAGTCCGTTTAAGATATCCTGTAGTGGTGGTTTATGAGAGGCAAACCCTCTCAACTTTCGTTTGTCTGGATATTGTTTAATCCCTCCATCATATTTAAATGATAATTGTGCTGGATACAATATTCTTGGTTCGAGGCCCTTCTGTTTCATTACGTTAAATATATCATGCCATTCTCTTCTGGCCTGTAAGGTTTCTGTTGAGAAGTCTGATGATAGTCTGATGGTTTTTCCTTTGTAGGTGATCTTTTTTCTCTCTCTAGCTGCCTTTAATACTCTGTCCTTATCTTTGATCTTTGCCATTTTCATTATTATGTGTCTTGGTGTTGTCTTCCTTGGGTCCCTTGTGTTAGGAGATCTGTGGGCTTCCGTGGACTGTGAGAGTATTTCCTTCTCCAGCATGGGAAAGTTTTCAGCAATTATTTCTTCAAAGACATTTTGTATCCCTTTTTCTCTCTCTTCTTCCTCTGGTACTCCTATAATGCGAATATTGTTCCGTTTGGATTGGTCACACAGTTCTCTTTATATTCTTTCATTCCTAGAAATCCTTTTATCCCTCTCTGCCTCAGCCTCTCTGTATTCCTGTTCTCTGATTTCTATTCCATTAACAGTCTCTTGCATCTCATCTGGTCTGCTGTTAAGCCCGTCGATCACTTGTCTGATTTCTGCATTGTCTTTCCTCACTTCCCTCACTTCCTCCCTCAGCTCTTGCACATTTCTCTGTAGATCCATCAGCATGGTTATGACTTTTATTCTGAATTCTTTTTCAGGAAGACTGAATTTCCATCCCTTCAGGCTCCCTGTCTGGGGTTGTCTGGTTGATTTTAGTCTGGATCATATTCCTCTGTCTTTTCATGGCTATAGAAGTGGTCGCTGGTAGTTGCCACGTATGTCAGCTGGGTTCTTTAAGGCTTTAAAAAGAAAAAGAAAAAGGAAAGAAAGAAAGAAAAGAAAAAATAAAGAGAAGAAAAAACATAAAACGAAACAGTAGAAAAAAGAAAAAATGCCCACCTAGAGTAGATTCTGTGGGGATGCTGTAGGAGGCGCTGTTGCTCCATTATTCCGCAGCCATGGTCGTGCCCCTCCACTGGGCCCTTTATAGCTCTGGCCGGGGTGGGAACGAATAGGAGGTTGTTGATTGCTGTGAGAAGTCAAAGTGCAGCCACCCTTTTCCAGTCGCCAGCTAAGGGGTCTGAAACTCCCCAGGACTCCCAGCCTGCTGGGCTGAGTTTGCCAGGGCGATCCAGCTCCTCCGCTGGGCTCCTGTCCCTTTAAGACCACTGAAAAAAGCACGCACATTTCTTTTTTTTTTTCCCTTCCCTGGAGCCGACTGCATGCACCCTGGCATGTTCCCTGGTTAGATCCTGCATCCTTTGCCTCTCCAATCTCTGCTACACCACGCGATGTGTGTCAGTGCTCCCCGTGCAGGTCACTGGGGCTGGTTATTTCGTGTTGTGTACTTCCACTCCCTCCTGGCTCTGAATCCTCTCCTCCTGCTGGTGCGCTGGGGTGGGTGAATGCTTGGGTCCCGCTGGGTCACGGCTCCGTATCTTACCCGCCTCCCGGGGTGCTGTGTACTCTCAGGTGTAACTGCAGGCTATGTGCTGTCCTGTGTATTCTGGTCTCTCTTTTATCAGTAGTTGTATTTGCTGTATTTTCATAGATAAATATAGTTTTGGGAGGAGATTTCTGCCGCCCTGCTCACGCCGCCATCTTCCCGGAAGTCCTCCAAACTCTCCAGTTTTTTTCTTGTAATTGATTTCTAGTTTCATACCACTGTGGTCAGAAAAGGTGCTTGATGTGATTTCAATATTCTTACATTTGTTGAGACCTGTGACCTAACAGGTGATGTATTCTAGCAAATGTTTATGTACACTTGAGAAGAATGTATTCTCCTGATTTTAGGTGGAATGTTTTGTAATGTTTAAGTCCATCTTCTCAGATGTGTCATTGAATTCCACTGTTTACTTATTTATTTTCTTTCTGGATGATATATCCATTAATGTAAGCATTGTGTTAAAATCCCCTACTATAACTGTGTTACTGTGAGTTTCTCCCTTTAGGTCTGTTCATACTTGCTTTATATATTTAGGTTCTCCTATGTTGGTGAATAGATATTTACAATTGTTATATCCTTGTTTGACTGATCCCTTTATCACTATTTAATGCCCTTCTTTGTCTCTTGTTTTGTTTTGAAGTCAGTTTTGTCTTATATATATATTACTACTTTTGCTTTTTTTTTTTTTACTTCTATTTGTGTGGAATATCTGTTTCCATCCTTTCACTTTTAGTCTTTATGTTTTAAAGTCCAAAGTAAGTCTCAGGAAGCATGTAGCTGGATTTTGTTTCTTTATGCATTCTGCCATTCTGTCTTTTGACTGGAACATTTAGTACATGTATATTGAAAATAATCATCAATAAGTATGTACTTATTGCCAATTTGTTAATTTTTTCTGGTTGTATTTGTAGTACTCTATTTCTTCTTACTCTCTTACTCTCTTCCCCTGTGATTTGATAATTTTCTTTAGTGCTATGCTTGGATTCCTTTGTCTTTATTTTCTATGTACGTATTGTAGTCTCTTGGTTTGTGGTTCCTTAATGGTTCATAAATAGCGTAAAATATATATTATAGTCTATATTAGGTTGATGGTTGCTTAAGTTAAACACGTTCTGAAAGTGTGACTTTTATCATTATTTTCCCCTCAATATTTTATATACATGATGTCATAATGTACATATTTTTGTGAATCTCGAATAATTTTTTGTATAAGTGGTTTTATTACTTTTTTTTCTAAACTTCATACTCCTTTGTAAGTGATTGGTCTAATCTTTTCTGTTGATTTGTTTTCCCTCATGAAATTTTTTTCTATTTAAAGGATTCCCTTAAACTGTCTTTTTTTGACAATCATTTATCTGAAAACCTTTTTATCTCTCCTTAAATTCCAAATGATATCCTTGCTGGGTAGACCATTCTTGGTTGTAGATTTTTCTCTTTCAGTACCTTGAATATTTCATGCCTCTCCCTTCTGGCATGCAAAATTTCTGCTGAAAAAACTGCTGATAACCATAGGTATTTTTTCTTGTAGGTAACTGTCTGCTTTTTTCTTCCTCTTTTGGAGATTTTATTATATTTAATCTTTCCCATTGTAATTACTGTGTGCCTTGGTGCTGACCTCCTTGAGTTAATCTTGTTAGGGGTTCTCTAGGCTTCTAGGACTTGAATTTCTTTTTCCTTTCCCAGGTTGGGAAATTTTTCAGTTATTATTTCTTCAAATAGGATTTATTTCCCTTTTTCTCTCTTCTTCTGTGACCTCTCTGATGTTAATGTTGTTTCATTTGAAGTTGTCACAGAGAACTCTTAGCATCTTCTTATTTTTAGAATTTCTTATTTCTTTCTGCTGCTAGCTTTTTGCTTTACACTACACTGCCTTCTAGATCACTGATCTGCTTTCTGCATCCTCTAATCTGCTATTCATTCACTTTATTGTATTTTACATTGCAGTTATTGTATTCTTCAGTTCTAACTAGTTTCTTTTTATATTTTCTGTCCCTTTGTAGAAGTCATACCAGAGTTCACCTATGCTTTTCCTCAGTCCAGTGAGAATCTTTATGGCCATTAGTTTGAATTATTTATCAGGCATATTGCATATCTCAATTTTATTTAGCACTTTTTCTGGTGTTTTGTTTTGTTTTGTGTTTGGAATATATCCCTCTATCTCCTCATTTTGTTTGGCTCTCTGTTTCTATGTATTTGGTAGATCAGCTATGTCTTTTGGTCTTGAAAGCAGTGGCTTTTTGTAGTAGGTGTCCTGTGAGGTCCAAAAGCACAAACCCCCTACTCAACATAGCCAGGTGCTCCAGGCCTGTCTTCTGTGTGGGCTGTGTGAACACTCCTGATGTGGCTTAGGCACTATTGCTATTAGTGAGTGGTATGTAGGTGGGGTCCACACTCAGCTTGACTGCAATAGCCAATTACTACTGCTGTTACTGTGCTGGGTCTCACAGTGATTGACACAGCATTCCAGTCTTCCGTGAGCAGAGACTATGTCTCTCCCATCCCCCCAGCATTCCCTGGTGTTAAGCCCTATTGATTTTCAAAGCCCAGTGCTGCTGTGACTCTTCTTCCTGGTGGAGGGCCCCTAGGTCAGGTGTGCCAGGTTCCTGAGTGTTTATCTCCTCCCCCTCCATTCCTCACACCCTCCCACTTGTGGGTTGGGATGACAGGAGGCCTTTGATCCAGATAGATCATGAATCCACCCTTCTACATTTCTCAATTTCATCCTCTCTTTTTGTTAGGTGTAGGTCTGTTCTGCCTGTATTCAGGTCATTTTCAGAGTTAGTTGTACTAGATGTAGTTGCTTCCTTAGTGTGTACATGGGAAGAGGTTATCACAGCGACCTTCTAGTGTACCATTTTCACAGAATCCTCTCATATTATGTTTTTTTTAATTTACAGTTTTCAACAAATAATTATGAACAAAGAACAAAAATGCATGTCCCAGTTGATGTTAGCAAGATGGTGGAATAGGAGGCCAATGTTGTATTGCCCCTCAGCAACAATAATTTGACAGCCATCCATAAATAAAAGTGCCCTGTGGGTTTAGGGATCCAGATAGGAGATTGTGAAAATTCATGGAGTCTGATTGATGAGGGCCATTTTGAGAAGTCAGGTCCATATCCAAGTGGCTGATTCACCAACTGTAGTCATAGCTACAGACCTACAAACAGTTCTTTCCTCCTTTGGTATTGGTATATCCCTGTTTATCCTTGGTCCTTCCACCAATACCATATGCCAAGGGACCCAGGGGGAGTCATGCCCGTCCATGCCTCAGGTTATAATCCTGTAGATTTTGGTCTTGGCTATGGATCCTGAAGTAGTCCATGACCTGGCTCTAGCCTATATGGGCCATTGTCCAGAAGCCCTTGAAGGCAAGCCCACTGAATTTGATCTAAATGTAGGTTCTGAAACTGCCCAGTAACTGGGCTTTACCTGCTCTCCGAAGCAGTCTGCAAGCAGTACTCCTTCCCATGAATCTGTATGGGATGCACTTTCTTGCCTTTAAAGATTTTTTTTTTAATATAATTTATTTTATTATCATTAATTTACAATTACATGTGCAATATTACGATTATTAAACTACCCCTTCATCAGGTCCCCCCCACCAACCCCATTACAGTCACTGTCCATCAGCGTAGTGAGATGCTATAGAATCACTACTTGTCTTCTGAGTTGTACTGCCCTCCCTGTGCCCCCCCAACATTACATCTGCTAATCGTAATGCCCCTTTTTCCCTCTTATCCCTCCCTTCCCGCCCATTTTCCCAGTCCCTTTCCCTTTGGTAACTATTAGTCCGTTCTTGGGTTCTGTGAGTCTGCTGCTGTTTTGTTCCTTCAGTTTTTTTCTTTGTTCTTATACTCCGCATATGAGTGAAATCATTTGATACTTGTCTTTTACGGCTTGGCTTATTTCACTGAGCATAATACCCTCTAGCTCCATCCTTGTTGTTGCAAATGGTAGGATTTCTTTTCTTCTTATGGCTGCATAATATTCCATTGTGTATATGTACCACATCTTCTTTATCCATTCATCTACTGATGGACACTTAGGTTGCTTCCATTTCTTGGCTATTGTAAATAGTGCTGCAATAAACATAGGGGTGCATCTGTCCTTTCAAATTGGGCTGCTGCATTCTTAGGGTAAATTCCTAGGAGTGCAATTCCTGGGTCAAATGGTATTTCTATTTTGAGTTTTTTGAGGAACCTCCATACTGCTTTCCACAATGGTTGAACTAATTTGCAGTCCCACCCAGCAGTGTAGGAGGGTTCCCTTTTCTCCACATCCTCGCCAACATTTGTTGTTGTTTGTGTTTTGGATGTTGGCCATCCTCACTGGTGTGAGGTGATATCTCATTGTGGTTTTAATCTGCATTTCTGATGATTAGCGATGTGGAGCATCTTTTCATGTGCCTGTTGGCCATCTGAATTTCTTCTTTGGAGAAGTGTCTATTCATGTCCTCACCAATTTCTTAATTGGATTATTTGCTTTGTTTCTATGTGTAAGAGTTTTATATATTTGATACAACCTTATCAGATACGTTAGAATATATTCTCCCATATTGTAGATGTCTTTTTGCTCCCACTTGATGTGGTCCTTATTGCATTAAGTAGTTTTCAGCTTGATATGAACCCACTTGTTCATTTTGCTTTTGTTTCCTGTCTGGGAGATATGTTCATGAAGAAGCTGCTCATGTTTATGTCCAAGAGATTTTTGCCTATTTTTTTTTTCAAGAGTTTTATGTTTTCATGACTTACATTCAGGTCTTTGATCCACCTTGAGTTTACCTTTGTGTATGGGGCTAGACAGTAGTCCAGTTTCATTCTCTTACATGTAGCTGTCCAGTTTTTCCAACACTAGCTGCTGAAGAGGCTGTCATCTCCCCATTGTATATCCAAGGCACTTATATCAAATATTAATTGACTGTATATGTTTGGGTTAATGTTTGGATTTTCTATTCTGTTCCACTGGTCTGTGGGTCTGTTTTTGTGCCAATACCAAATTGTCTTGATTACTGTGGCTTTGTAGTAGAGCTTGAAGTCAGGGAGTGTAATTCCCCCTGTTTAATTCCTCCTTCTCTGGATTGCTTTGGCTATTTGGGGTCTTTTGTGGTTCCATATGAATTTTAGAATTATTTGTTCCAGTTCATTGAAGAGAACTGTTGGTAGTTTGATAGGATTGCATTGAATCAGATTGTTTTAGGTAGTATAGCCATTTTTAATAAGATGATTTTTCCAGCCACATATGATGGCTTTTTTCCAGTTTGTTAGTGTCCTCTTTTAATTTCTCTTAGAGTGTCTTGTAGTTTTCAGAGTATTATATTCTTCACTCTCTGCTAGGGTTTATTCCTAGGTACTTATTCTTTTTGATGCAGTTGTGAATGGAATTGTTTTTCTGATTTCTCTTCTGTTAGTTCATCAATAGTGTATAACAGATTTCTGTGTGTTAATTTTGTATCCTGCAACTTATTGAATTCAGATATTGCCTTCAGTAGTTTTGGAATGGAATCTTTAGGTTTTTTATGTACAGTATCATGTCATCTGCAAATAGTGATAATTTGACTTCTTCTTTACCAATCTGGATGCCTTGTATGTCTTTGTTTTGTCTGAGTGCTGTGGCTAGGACCTCCAGTACTATGTTGAATAACAGTGGAGAGAGTGGGCATCCCTGTCTTGTTCTGATCTTAGATGAAAAGCTTTCAGCGTCTCGCTGTTAAGTATGATGTTAGCTGTGGGTTTGTCATATATGGCCTTTATGATGTTGAGGTACTTGCCCTCTATACCCATTTTTTTGAGAGTTTTAATCATGAATGGATGCTGAATTTTGTCAAATGCTTTTTCAGCATCTATGGAGATGATCATGTGGTTTTTGTTCTTCTTTTTGTTGATGTGGTGGATGATGTTGATGGATTTTCAATGTTGTACCATCCTTGCATCCC